>PVJC01034557.1:0-18755 GCA_004026665.1 Murina feae | reverse complement strand
GTCCCTTTGGACCCTCTGCTGTAAGGCACTGGCCCCTTTCATGGGTGAAGCCTGAGCCTGAAGGCCTCGTCCTAACGTCCCTGTCTGCTGCATGAGCATCTCAGCACAGGAAGCCTGGGACATGCACTCAGACCGTAGCGCGTCGGAATGCAGAAACCCTGTGTTATGACTGTATCTGCTTTTTGCCGCAAGTCATCAGGTTTTCCTGTATGCGTGTCCTTTTATCATTCTTGTTTTGTTGTGGTTCAGCAGATCTAGCCTTCGCCCTGTTAAGAGCACAGCACAGCCCGGCTGGCCGGCTCAGTGGTTGAGCATCAACCTATGAACCAGGAGGTCACGATTCTATTCCCAGTGAGGCACATGCCCGGTGGCGGGCTCCATCCCCAGTAGGGGGCGTGCAGGAGGCAGCTGGTCAATGATTCTCTCTCATCATCGATGTTTCTATCTCTCTCTCCTTCTCCCTTCCTCTCTGAAATAATTTTTTTAAAAAAGAGCACAGGGCCCAGTCTTTCCCCTGGGTCCGGGTTCTGTCTTTGTGAGGTGCAGGTGAGCCCCCAGCCCCCAGTCTGTATGTCACTCAAGCCTCAGTTTCCCGGAGGCTTGTGCACCCCCGAAGCCTTCCCACCCCTGGCCCCACTGAGGTGACCTGCTCACGAGGACTCTTGTGTGGCAGTGGTCCCCTCCATCATGCACTCCTGTAGACTGTGATGCAGAGGAGGAGGGATGGGCCTTCTTTGCTTGTCTGTGGGGCATGGGGACAGCTGCAGGGACACAGGTCAGAGGCCCACTTGCTGCAGGAATGCCAAGCCCAGAACTTATGCTCCTTTCCAAATAGGATGTGCAAAAGCCTTCTACAGCAAGGCTGTGTGCAGGCAGGCTGTGTGCAGGCAGGCTGTGTGCAGGCCCTGAAATATTCTTCCAGTTGGTTTCCCCCACTTAGAGGGTATGTGTGCTTTCGTCAAGTTCCTCCTTTGTCTAGAAGGGTCTATCCAGGGCAGCTCTGTAGGCAGGTGACAAGGTGACTAGAAGGATCGGGACAGTGCAGAGGTGTTTTCCCTTCCTCTTCCGAACCCTCTTCTCTCCTCATCATGTAGCCCCACCATTTATCTTCAGCGTGACCCCCCCTGTGCTCTCTGAGGTCACCTCCCCCTGCCTGTCACCGTATTCCCAGGACCCAGGATAGAATGAGTGCCCAGAAAATAATTGGTTGAAAAAAGTTAACATAAAAATAAACTAGAATTCAGATAACTGGGAGGTGACTATAGCCACTGAAACACTAAACTTGATTAATAACTTCAGTTTATAAGAATTGCACTGTTCTGTGTAAAGCAGGAAGTTTTAGTGTTTTTCTAGAAAAAAAATGACACATGCTACATGTTCATCTTAATAGGAAACATTTATATATCTTTCCTTTGCTATTTTTAAGTGTAAATATGCTTTTTCATGGACAGACTCACCATCTCCGTGAAAATAAGGGGCGAATTCGCCCTGACTTGCAATCTTTTGTGAGTGCCCGTTTCCTGCAGCCTCAGGCTCAGGCTTGAACTTTACGTTGCTGCATCCTGCAGGGTTAGCTTTTGTCTCCTGGCGGATATGTAGGCTGTTTCCTGTGGGTTTTGTCCCTGCTGTACATAAGGGCTATAAATATCCTCCTCCACAGGCGCCTTTTCCCTCTCCCCCTTCGGCCACTTCCCCGAGGGCACCCCTGGTCCCTGACGCAGCGCCTCCAGCCCTGGTTGCAGGGCGCTCTGCATCTCATCAGCGTCCTGTGTCCCTTGCTCACCAATGCGAGATTTTAACTCACTTTTTGTAGTTGTTTAATTTTTTTACTCTTCGTGGTTTGATGGATGTAAAATGGGGCTCTGCACGTAATTTAATTCTTATTCTTTCTATTGCTCAGCATACATTTTTTATGTTACCATTTAAAAATGTCTACCTTTTGCCCGACCAGCGTGGCTCAGTGGTTGAGTGTTGACCTACGAACCAGGAGGTCATGGTTCAATTCCTAGTCAGGGCACATGCCTGGGTTGTGGGCTTGGTCTCCATGTGAGGTGTGCAGGAGGCAGCTGATCTCTCTTAATATTGATGTTTCTATCTCTTCCTCTCCCTACCTCTCTGAAATCAATAAAAACATTTTTTTAAAAATCAATAAAATATATTTAAAAAAATTTGTTAAGAACCGACATGCAAAACAAAGACTTTTAAAGAAGAATCACATTGTTCTTTATTTGTTAACTAGAGGCCCGGTGCATGGATTCATGTACAGGTGGGGTCTGGTTGGTCCGATCAGGCCAGCTGGGGGGGAGGAGCCACGATCATGGTTGGCCAGCCACCCCGCCCCCTGGTCAAACTACCGGTCGAGGGGGACAATTTGCATATTAGCCTTTTGTTATATAGGATAGGATGGAACACGGGGAAGGCCCCGCTGCTGGTTCAGAAGCGGCTATGAGGGCTGTTCTGTGCCAGTGGTTCTGTCCTTCCTTAGAGCCCTGAAGCTGTAACCCAGGCATGGGGCCCAGGTCCTTCTCATCGCCGTCCTTGCCGGTAACCTCACTTTCTATGTGTGGCTGCTTTATTTTGAGGGGGGGCGGGTTCCACACGACTTCCGCCCTATCTGCTTCGTCATCCTCTCTGTGGAGACCGTGCGCTGACAATGGGCCCCTGTGGTCTTTGAGCGAGTGATCTAAGGGACCATGACTGCGTCCCGCCGCCCCGCGTTCTGGGGGAGGAAGAGCTGACTGCGGAGTTTGCAGGCTGTTTTCTCAGTTTCAGGCCTGAGTAACCCCACTTCCTGCTGCTGTGGCTTCCAGGGGATCCGACGCTGACAATGTTCCTTGGCTTTTGTGGTGCCTGCACCGGGGCGGTGTGTGCACTGGGATGACTCAGCAAAGGGCCGTGAGGCCGCATCCTCTCGTCCATCCCGCGGTCTCGGGAGCTTCCTGGGACACTGACCCGGGCGTTGGGGCGTTAGAGGGGATGGTGCTGCACCTTTTGACATTTCCCAGGGAGACGTCTGTGGTCTCAGGAACGCACAGTGATGCTGAGAGTGAAACACAGAACAGGAGAGGTCTTCCTTGCGCCCATCCTCTGCAGGGCACCAGGTGGAGAGGGTGCTGTGCGTGGTCCAAGCACAGCGATGCGGGCGCCTGGGCAGTCTCCCCGCAGGTGAGGAAGCAGTGGGCAGGTGCCCGGGGCAGGCGGTTCTTTGCACTGTGATCCACTTTGGTCTTGCCCAGTATGCGGTTGTTTTTCAGTTTAAAGAAATGCGTTGTTGGTGCAGTGGCCTTGGAGAGCTATGGTACGGGTTATAGTCACAGGCGGCACATGGCCATGTCTTTGTCTTCCTCGCCAGGCATCCTTCGTTGCTGCGTGGCGTACAACGTGGGCCTCCCAGAAGCGAGGATATTCTCCGGTCCTTCCGATGCCCAGTTTGGCTACGCCGTGCAGCAGTTCATGAACCCAAAAGGCAACTGGTAAGAACGCTCTCTTCTTCGTTGTTTCGATAAAAACACGAAATACATTTAATATCGGACGGCAGTTGCTCATTCCAGTGGGGTCATGACTGTATACTGATGAGGAGGCCTCCAAGATCTTTAAATGAAGGGTTTTATGGGAGAGTTGATAACTCTCAGATTGCTACTTGATGGAAATGATAGGGCTATTTTCAGAAAATCTGGAGAGAACATTTTCTGTACATATTCCATAGCAAATTTCTAACCCAAGTTTTGGCACTTAATAGAAGATGATAGAGAGATAGATGATAGATAGATAGATAGATAGATAGATAGATAGATAGATAGAAGATAGATAGATGGTAAATGATAGATTGGTAGATTGATAGATGATAGATATAGATAGATGGCTAGATAGATGGATGGTAGCTATAGGTAGATAGACGGCTAGATAGATAGATGATAGATGATGGATGATAGATAGGTAGTAGGTATATTTAGCTCCATTGCTTTGTCTGGAAGCTGGTCTCTGTGGGTTTGTAGTCGTTCAGTGGCTGGTGCTGCCCAGAGCACTTCCAGCAGGTGGACTAGTTCCCGAAATTGTCTCCTTCGTGAAGGCTTCGTCTACGGGTTTTATTCTAGATCAGCCTCCCCTGCTGGTGCGAGGAGAGTCCTCACGCGTCCACCCACAGTTACAAAGGCACTTTCTCTAGTGCATTTGGCATCTTTTATTTCTCCCCAAAAGTGCCCTGAGTGCTCATAGTGCTGTGTAATGGTCACAGCCGTTTATATACAGCCACCTTCACGGACATGGAAATATATGCCCACTGCTGCGCCCATTTCCCCCAGTAACTATGAAAATGCACTCAGAGGATTCTGAAGGTTGTCTTTAGGAAGAGCCCTGGGTCCCCTCCTGATGGAGTGGCTGCCCCCTGGTGGACAGGAGTCCTGCACGGACCCTCCCCTCCTGGGGCCGCAGAGGACTCCCGGGAGCTTCCCAGCCCGGGTCTTTGCAGTGATTAATGGGCTGATGTGGGCCTGTCGCCTAAGAGCTGTAATTCTCGGCCTTCTTTCCTGTGTGAGCTTCTGTCGGATGCTCTGGAAAGCATGCAAAGGGACATCCGCATCCAGGGTGCTCACAGTTTAGAGCATGGCTGTGATGGGGGACGAGGTGAAGAGGTCACTGGAGAGGGCAGTGGGTCTCTGGAGGGTCATGGAGGAGGTGAATCGTGAGCTTGGTCCCAGGGGTGGAGATGAAGAGACTACAGAAGAGCAGGCCCTGATGCCAGGAGCCTCAGGGAGTAATGTGGTGGCAGAGAGTCTGCCAGCCTCCTGAAGGGTCAGAGCAGACTGGGTGGACACCAGGGCCATGAGAGCAATCACTGTCATCATTTGTGGCGGGGCGGGGTGGGGGGGGAGAAAAGGAGACGGGGGAGAAGGAAAGAGAGAGATAGAGAGGAGAGGGAGAGAGAGGGAATATCTCTAACAAGTATCTCCTTGTGCTTTGAGGACCATAACGGTAGGAGGCCAAAGACCCAGAGACATTGTGGTTGTGTAGTTTGGCCTTGGAATGTAGGGACACACTTGCTGACGCCAGTGTCATGGCTCCATCCCTGTTCTGTCCTGAACTGCAGACGCCTGTCACATCTCTGCTCTAGTGCCAAATAGAGACACAGCTGTCTGATCCCTGCACCAGCTGCCGAGGCCCCAAGTCCCCAACTCCTCTTCCTCTCCCCTCCCCCATGTCTCTCCAGGGCCAGTTCTGTCGGCCCTGCCCCCAGGCACCTGTGCCCTCCTCGCTGTCCTCCCTGAAGCCGGACCTGAAGCAGGAGGGAACTTGTCGGGAGGGAACTTGTCAAACCCGAGTCCAGTCAGCACTGCTGGCCTGATGTCCCTGAGCTGCCCCCCCCCGCGGTTGGAATAAGTGAAAAGTCCTCGCAGCCTGCGGCTTGGGCTGGTCTCCTCTGGCTGCTCCACCTCCTGTTTCCCCTTCCCCATGGTCACGGGCTCCAGTGCTCTGGTTGCTTCTGCCCTCAGCACACCAGTCCTTCCGCCTCCTAGTCACTGTCAAGGCCACGCACCCAAGTCGCAGGCCCCGGTGTCGTCCCCGCAGTGAGGACGAACACTATCAGCTGCCCAGGCATCCAGGCGCAGGGACCTGCTCGAGACTGGGTGTCCAGAGCTGCCTGTGTGTGCATGTGTGTCTCTGTGTGTGCATGTGTGTGGTATGTGTGTGCGTTCATGTCCGTGTGTGTGGACCATGGCAACGATCCCTCCCACTCCTGACGATGACAGCTCCACAGGCCTCAGGAAAGGAGCAGGTGTGGGAGGGGCTGCTTGAGCATCAGCTTTCCCTCTGGTAGCGGTCAAGTTCACTCAGGCTCAGAAAGCGAATTCCTGTAGTAACTGTCTTTAGACCTTGTATCCATAATACACACACAAACAGACACACATGAATGCACACATGTGTGGACACACAATCACATGCATGCGCGCACACACGTGCAGACAAGCATGCACACACATACAAACAGGCACATACACATGCACATGTGCAAGGACACAATCACACACACGTGCATGCATGCACACACAGGCTCAGACACACTTGCATGCATATACATTCATGCATGCACACTCACAGATACACACACATGCACACATGTGCTCAGACACACATTTATACTAACATGTTCAGACACTCACATGCATGTGCACACACATGCATTAACTCATGGGCATGCATACACACACGCACACAGCTTGATTTGAGTCCTCCCCGGCCTGTTGGGAAGCTGCTGCTTGGGGTTGCTCTGCTCACTAACTCTTGGCTGAGCCCCGACTGCCCCCTCAGCCCTTTGTTCCTCCAGCGCCTCGCTCACAGCTCTGGTCGTTCTGAGGTCCCACTCTGCTGTCTGTGAAGTGCAAGTCCAGCTGCTCACAGCCCGGGTGTATGTGAATTTATAGAAACATTTTTACGTGGGGATCTATGAGGCTTTAGCACAACCTGGTCCTGGATTTATCCATTATTCTTTTACTATGCCGAGGAATTTACTCTGGAAATAGTGGTGACCCGGCTTCGAGAGTTCCAGAGCCTTCTGAGCTGTCACAGGGGAGCTGGCTGGTTTCCAGGCCAGGTGACCCTGAGCAGAGCCCCTAAGTGCCCGTCTCATGTAGAACCTGTGGCCTGCATGCTCATTTGGGTCATCCCCATAGAAGTTCAAGTTCAGTGACACCCTTATCGCACAAAATGCACAGAGGAGGGGGCTGTCAGGTCACTTCCTGGGAGCTGGGGAGACACACTATGTTAGTCTCCCCCGAGGCCTCCCCCAGAACAAGCTGAGCTCATCCTGTGACTCAGCGCCATGCGCCTATGCAGCCGCTGCGGACGGGCCTGGCTGGCAGGCCGGGTATTTCTAGCTGCAGGAACAGTTCCCTTGTTCCCGATATGTTCCTGCAGAAAAGGGGACGAGAATGAACTTGTGTCACGGCCCTAAAACGCCCATCTCTGTGTGAGCTCACATCACGGTTTCAACTTAGAATTGAGGAGACACATGACTAAGCTCTGAGTGTTGTAAATATAATGGACTGTCTGCAGCAGAATGTTAGGTAAATGCTGAGGAGGAAGCAGTCAGCTCTGAAGCAGACGGCAGCCTGGCATGTATGGTGCTGGCACCACAATGCCCGGTATCAATGGGTATCTTTCTCCTCCAGACGCAGAATTCTCGTAATGCTGCTGAGAGCTTTGTGAAACCCTTGCCCCCTTTGCAAACGATGGGACACAGACACAGGTTCCACAGTTTCCCTAAGTGGACAGAGCTAATAAAGAACGAATCTGGAATAAATGAGTGAAAATAGAGATAAAATGTTTTCAATACACCTACATTTTTAAAAATATATTTTTATGGATTTCAGAGAGGAAGAGAGAGGGAGAGAGGAGAGAGAAACATCAATGATGACAGAGAATCACCGATGGGCTGCCCCCAGCAGGGCCCACACTGGGGACCATGCTCAACCACGGAGCACACCAGCCAGGCATGGCCAGGACATTTTGGCTGATGTAGTCACCCAGGTGCCCCGTGGCTGAATCAAGTCTGGCCACAGCAGGGTTGGCCCCACCTGCACCTCCCGGGGTGGACACGGCCAGGGCACCCCGTTCTGTGGGAACAGTACCCTGAAGCTGTGAACCGTGTCAGCCCCAGGGACGGCAGTCAGCTTTGCTAAGAGGACATGCTCTGGCCTCTGTTAGCACTGCCACAGCCCCTGGGAACTCGCCAGCACCGAAGGGACCCTGGGGAGTTCAGAGACTCCCAGAGCAGGGAGGTGTTTTCAACAGCCCAGACTGTCTGCCCTAAACACTGTTTACCGACCTGACAAGAAATTTTGGCCTCCAGGGGTGGGCCAAGCGCTCTGTTTTGGAATTCTCCATAATCACTATTTGGCCACAAGGTAAGTGGCCGGTGAGGGGTGAGCGCTATTCTGGGCAGCCCTGGAGGAGTGCCAGCTCCCCGCAGAGCGCTCCCAGGCGGGGCTCAGCTGCTGTTGGTGCACCTGTGTGGGTGCAGTCCACGCCTGGCAGAGGCTCGGCCACGCTCCTAAGGCCCCCCCCCAACTTGCATATCCTGTCCTGACCTTGTCCCACCCTCTCCTCGCCTGCCTCCTCCTCTCCAGTTGTCACATGAAATCCTCCAGGTAAATACACCAGCCTCCCTCTTCTACCTGCCAGGTAGACTTGGAAAGTCGCAATTCCCTGCAGAATAATTCTATCAGCTGCATAAGGGGGGACTTACTCCAGACCCAGTAACAGTCTCTCCCCTGCTCCGTGTTTTCCTGCTCCAGGATTGTCCTGGTCCCCTCGGCTAAGAATGCCGACTGCCACCTCCATGCTCCACCAGCCTCGTATTGTTCCAGAGGGGAACTTGCCCATAGCTTGTCATTCATCTGTATTATTGGTTTAGTTGTCACGTATCTTAAACAGTTTTACTAGATTGAGTAAACAGAAGTGTGCCTTGGGCTCGTTTTAATCCACTGTGACACAGCCTGGGGCACATGCTGTTTAATGGATAATGATAAAATATTTATACTAATGGCAGATGAAAGGATTTAAGTTTCACACACAGATAATCTAATCCTTTCCGACTGAGACAAAGAAAAAATGTGGAATCAAATATTCTTCTTTAGTAACAGGATGTTGCTGAGTAATTAACCTGCTGCACTGGTTTCTAAAACTTACACTGTTGAGCGTCAACCTGTGAACCAGGAGGTCACACTTCTATTCAGTCAGGGCACATGCCCTGGGTGTGGACTTGATCCCCAGGTTGGGGCGCGCAGGAGGCAGCAGGTCAATGATTCCCTCTCATCATTGATGTTTCTCGCTCTCACCTTCTCTCTCCCTCTCTGAAATCAATAAAAAATGTATACACATATACACACACACACATACACATATCTTAATTAGTTATCGCATAGGCTCTTATGTCCGTCCTGCATGGTAAAAAATGTGGTGAGGTGAGGGCTCTGCAGGAAACCAAGTCTCTAGTGGAGAAGCTTTGGGGGAAGTGAAACTAACCCCTGGAGAAGGTGAGCCCAGCCTCGGACCTCCACATCCTGCTTCCGGCTGTGATCAGGACTGCTCCGTAGTCTTTGCGAAAGACCCCCCTTGTACAAACAAGACACATAAAGCCATGGAGAGCTGCCTCTGCTCCCTACTTCCATGGAGTTGTTAGGGCATAGAAGGCACTCAACAAACGTGAGTTTTTGCTTTGGTTTTAATATCATTTCCTTCATTTTTCTTTATTGATTTCAGAGAGGATGGGAAAGGGAGAGAGAGAGACATCAATGATGATCACTGGCTTCCACACGCCCCACACCGGGGATCAAGCCTGCAACCCGGGTCTGTGCCCTGACCAGGGGTGGAGCTGTGTCCTCCTGGTTCCTAGGTCGATGCTCAACCACTGAGCCATGCCAGCCGGGCACCACTCCCTTCCTTAGAATTGAACTGACCAAGGGGATAGCCACAGCCGCCCGTGGCTCCTAGCACTGGAAACATTGTGTGTCCACATTGACATGTGCTCCAAGGAGGAAGGACGCAGCGAATTTCAAAGGCTGGCTGTGGGAAAACTAGAATGTTGAGTAGCTCATTGGTGATGTTCATGCTGATTGCGGGCTGGTTTTGATACTGAGCTAAGTAATTGCGATCCTGAAGTTAATTTCATGTGTGGCTCTTTGTTTTATTAATGTGGCTACTAGAAACTTAAACAGATGTGGCTGACATTGGGCTGACGTTATGTGCCCATTGCTCAGAGAGGCTCAGAGAGGCAGGCTCCCAGGGTGCCGGGGCCAGACAGCCACATTACAGACCCCACCCCGCCCCCTGAGGAGCAGAGAGGAAGGAAGGAGACCGACTTATAGCTGAACAAATAGGAAGAGTCACTTGTGAAAAACGGACATCAAAGGTGGCTCTCCACGGCGTTGTGGTCAGCTTTCTCTGTGAGAAGCACACGCTAACATCTCACATCTCATGAGAACGAACTCCTGTTTGCAGGTTGCTGGTCGGGTCGCCATGGAGTGGCTTTCCGGACAACCGCATGGGCGACGTGTACCGGTGTCCTCTCCACCTGCCCACGGCCGCGTGTGAGAAGCTCAATTTGCAAGGTGAGCTTCGGGCAGCAGGGCGGTTTCTCACCACGAGCAGAACCTGCTGTGCTACACATACGACTGGGAAATAACAGAACCCGTCGGAGTTCTGTCTGGAAGAACTGCAGGCAGCGTTCCAGCCTCTCTGTTCTCGGTTGTCTTGGCCCAATTGTAGCCAGATTCCCCACCGAGTGGGAGGGCTGCTTTCCTGCGACGAGTGGGAATGGGCTGCCCCTGCCCCAGCCGCCCCCGACGGGAACCCGTTCCCACCCACGTTCCGGAGCGTTTTTCTGGTAACTTACAGAAATTGAAGGCGCCAGAACCCGCTCTCTCCCCTCCAGAAGCCCCATGACGTGTGGAGATGTCAGTCCTAAGGCTGACGTCAGGGGCGCTGTGTGTGAATGGCTCCTTTCTAATCAGAACATTTACGCCTTGGAATGAGGTGAAATGGTGGGGATGCTGTTTTCATTACCCACCTCGCAGACGCTTTCTATTAACGCGCGAAGTTACTGAAAGTTACTGGAAGCCTGAGTGAGTCATGCTTCCACACAGCACTTCCTGAGGCAGGTCACACATCGCTCAATTCCTTCACTGTCATCAGTCAAAAGAGGTCGCTGGTTTGGTTCCCAGTCAGGGCCCAGGCCCGGGTTGTGGGCTCGATCCCCAGTGTGGGATGTGCAGGAGGCAGCCGATCCATGATTCTCTCTCATCATGGATGTTCTGTCTCTCTCCCTCTCCCTTCCTCTCTGAAACCAATAAAAACACATTTAAAAAAAGAGAAGGCGTGGATTAGGGACACACAGTGCAGTGGAAATCAAGGGAAGGGAGAAATTCAAACCAGTGGTGAAGGCTCGGAGACAGGGTAGGTGTTGCTGACCCAGCTCTGTCTCCCTGCACCATTTCTGGACCCAGCAGGCACTCAGTAACCCTAGTTTCAGTGCAATGGGGTGAGTGCCAGTAGGGCCCGTGGCTGCGGTAGGGGGTCATCTAGGTCCGTGCTCTCCAGGCATCTGTAACCTCCCCCCTCGCTGCAGGTCGGTGTAAATGTAGTTTCTAAAAATAAAAACATATCCAGGGGTGAGTGCTCGAAAGTTTTATCCCACCAGCCCCAATGTTCCATATCACCTCTAGCTTTTAAACACTCACCCCTAAGGCATACATTCTATTTTTAAAAAATTATTCATATGTACTGACATAGAGCCTTTCTAAACAACAATAACAAATTTAAAAAATGAAAACACGCACAGTTCTGTTTTTCTCTGCGGAAGCCATGTCACCCTATGTTGGCACTGTCTTGGCTGGAACGTAACCCCGATAGTGCTGACGGGAAAGCTAGGCCAGGAGGCTCAGGAGCACCTGTGAGGCCGACAGGGTCAAGGAGGGAGAGGGGACCCCATTCCCAGAGGTGTGTGGTGAGCAGAGTTAGGAAAACAGAAGTTTTCTGGCCCAAAGGAGAGGGTCCTATTCATAGGGAGGATGGAGGGAGGCGGTCAGAGGCATGAACTGTCAGTCAAGAGCAGACCGAAGTGGGTGGAGTTCTCCCTGGTCCCTGAGAAGTGCCTCCCTCCTCTAAGAAAACAGGAAAGAGAGTTCCTCCAGGGCTTCTAGTAACCCCACTCTCCACGCCCCCCCCCCCCCCGCCAGAGGCCAAGCTGGAGAATTATCATGTGATGGGCTAGTCTCAGGCTCTCCTTCCAAAGTGGGCTCACTATTGCTGTGAGCCAGATTCGACCATCTGGCTACTTATTTTTAAAAATATATATTTTTTAATGATTTCAGAGAGGAAGGGGGAGGGGAGAGAGAGAGAGAGAGACATCATTGATGAGAGAGAATCATTGATTGGCTGCCTCCTGCACGCCCCACACTGGGGACGGAGCCTGCAACCCGGGCATGTGCCCTGATCAGGAATTGAACCCTGACCTCCTGGCTCCTAGGTCAGTGGGCAGCCACTGAGCCCCACTGGCTGGGCTGTGTGGTCCTTCTTCCTAATGCTCTACGGATATTTCTTTCCGGTGCAGAGTGAAGCCTTAGGTAGATATTCGGGCCTTGGGAAGAACAGGGATGGCAAACTGGGAGCCAGAGGCGCGCTCAGATGCATTTGGTTGGCCAGCGCGTTAATGTGTTAAATGGCAAGGCCTCCAGGGGCTGCCACCTCCAGACCCACCCCCATAGCTCACTTCTGAGCCTGCAGGTGAGTGAGCTGCGGGTCACCGAGATCGCTCGCGCCCCTGTGCTGGTCACGCACAGATGGCACTCGACAGGTGACGCTGAGCTCAGTGCTACAAATACGCGTGGCTGCGCCTGGGTTTTCAGCAGCTGAAATGAAGACAGAAAGCGTAACCACCTTTAACTTTTCCCTTTGAAGCTTCCGTGAGCATCCCCAACGTGACGGAGATAAAGAGCAGCATGAGCCTCGGCTTGACGCTCGCCAGGAATGCGGGCACCGGAGGGTTTCTCGTGAGTGTCCCCTCTCATGCCCCCTCGTTGAACCCCATCCTTCTCTGGGACGCGTGTGGTCAGCACCCCGCCCCCGGAAGCCACCTGGGGGTGCACTGTCAGCGCGTGCTTTCTGCCCAGCCTCACTGTGTGGCTGTCCCCCCCAGGAGCTTCCTGCTTCTTCAGATCCTCGGCACAACCACTGCCCAGAATGTTCTGGAAGGGGGAGTGAGAGGAGCGGAGTCTGCGTGCCTGGGAAGGGCCCTGCTTTCTGTTGAGAAGGGCTCCTCCCTGCTGCTGATTCTGCAAGGAGGTCTCGGAACTTCTGTTTTCAATTCCCCTGCCCCCTGCTAATCCGATGCTAGTTGAGGCGTGGCTCAGTCTCGCTTCTTCTCTCACGTCGTGTTTCCTCGCTTTTACTTCCTGGGATCTGGGAGAAGATGTCACAGCGAGAGAGAAGCCCTTGCTTAACAAGGCCCTGGGCCAGTCGACTGTTCATAAGGGCACATCCAAGCACACTGGGAGCGAAGTGAAGCGCTGCCATATGCATGTGGAGAACGTGGGGACTTTCTGAGAGAGGGAAGGATTTCTGGGCTTAGAACTAACCTGAGAAATACTGTGGGAAATGGTTGAACAGATGGGCCTATATAAAAGGTGAAAACCATTGCACCACACAGAAAGAGATTGGAGGCAAGTAGGAACCCGGTTTTAGCTCGCATTCCCACCGGCTCTTACAGGCGTCTCTGAGTTGTATTGTCATGTCAGAAGAGTCTTAGAAGCTTAGCTTTGCATTAGTTTTACGTATGACGCGCTAACTTAAAAGCTTGAGTGTATAGCTGGCTTCTTCCGAAAATAGAATGGATTTTGAACAACGTCCTTCTGCTTTCACCAATGGAGGTTAATATTCAGACAGACTTTGTACCCCAAAGGGAATCAGGTTTTGCTTATGTGTTGCATCAACGCGTGGATGAACGTTGCAATGGGTCGCCATGCTTTCTGATATCTCAAAGTCCTTATAATTGATCATCTTCACTTTTTTTTTTTTTTTTGCTTCTTTGTTTTTAAAGTTGAATAAATTCAGAAAGAGAAATATATTGAGACATGGGGGTTATGGAATGTGCTTCAAAAGTTTTTAACCTGTAGCTTCAGATAGAGTAAAATGAAGTTGCAAGAGAATTTGAGAGATTAATTTAGCCATGTGCCAAGAGAGGAAGGGAGGGAAGGAAGAAGAGAGAGAGGTGTGTGGGAGAGAGAAAAAAAAAGAAGAGAGAAAAAAGCCAGTTTTCTTTACATTCCTAAGAGATCGAAATTTTAAGATACTCTCAGTTATTATGTGGAAAAGACGGACCATCATCACATTTTTTTGAGCTTTCTTAAATTCCGGGCTTAAAGCAGGAATGGTTCTGACATTGACAATTGGCACATTTGAATTTCAACTTCTCAGTGCTGTTTTCCTTTGAATACGAATACTTCATGAGTTATTATTTTTCAAGATGATCAGAAAAATCCAACCTGGGGATGGGGATCTAGGAATCAGTGTTTGGTATCTGTTATCTAGTAAGTTACCAAAGGTATCAATTATGACTTGTCCCAGACTTGGCAAAATGAACCCGTCTTATAAGGAGAATCAATCTTGTCCACTGGGCATGAAAAGGGACCACAGCGGCTGCCCGCGCCCAACAGTTAAACCGGGTCAAATAAATCTCCTTTTATTCTTCCAATGGCTCTTTGCAAGACCACACTTTTCAGTTCAGTTTCAAGGATTGGTCCACAGCTTCATGGTGAGCTTTGTAGCCTCCTTTTTAACATCTTGACTGGACGTCTCTTCACCATTGTTTTCCTTTCCATCGAACGATTCCATGTGATATGAGCATGCATTTCCCGGTGACTGACTCGGGAGGTCCTGGCTCTCAGGGCCGGCTGGCGGGAGGTTGGGGGTTGGGCTGACGGAGGGGACTCAGGATGGGGCACGGGGTGTGGCACAAAGGCCCGGCCAGCCTGGTGACCACAGGTTTGGAGGAGTGCGCATGGGCCCCGACGTCCTCAGAGCACTGCTCTCCAGCAAAGCTAAACACGGGCAGCCCATGAGCCTTGTCTGCCGTGGTTTAGCCGAGTTGTTTTTGAAACTGGATTTTCACATGAAATTCGTGCTCTCCGACTCTCCTTGAGCATGCGGGTGGCCTGGCTGTCCCTGGGGTGACCTCCTCACACACCTTGACCTCTGCTCCTGGCCCGAGCTCTCCTCTGCGTTTCCTGCCTGACCCTGGGGGCTGTGGGTTTGTGGTTTCTGCTGATACTCCACATGGAGGGACAGGAGGAGCCTGCGTTTGGGAAAGACCACGGAGGATGCTGCTGACAGTCCACCCCCTTGCTGTTGGCCCAGCGCTGTTCTGGGTGTTTCACACCTACAGACCCACGTAACCTTCACAGCAACCTCCAAGACAGGCAGCAGGTCGTCTCCACTCTGCACTCATTTTCCTCCTGGGTGTCCCCTGGGATGGAAGCACCCCTTTCCTCTAGTTTGGTGTGTGACCCGGTGGGTCCCCCTGCACTGCCTGCCGTGGGGCGCAGCTCCTCCCCACCGCTCCCTCCCTCCTGTCCGCCCTTCGCCCTGTCACACAAAGGTATTTTCTAAAACATGGTTTTTATCGCTGATAGTATTACAGATGTCTCCCATTTTCTCTTCCTCCTTCCAGCCCCCACCCCCCAACCCCTAGGTCCTCACCACCTCATTGCCTGTGTCTATAATTATATATGCTCTTTGGTGTATCTCTTCTCATCCCCCCAAGCCCACGTCGGGGTGTGTCAGTCTGTTCCCTGCTTCGGGTCTTATTTTGTTGGTCAGTTCATGTTGTTTGTTAGAGCCCACAGATAATCGAAGGCATTTCTGGCCTGGGCAACCCCTAGTGCTTGCAGGGATAGAGGTGGGCGTGAGCCTCAGGCGGGGAAGTGGGGTCTGATGGTCTCCACGTTGTGTCCCTGTCCTCGTTTATTTCAGACCTGCGGTCCCCTGTGGGCACAGCAGTGCGGAAGTCAGTACTACACGACCGGCGTGTGCTCCGACGTCAGCCCCGACTTCCAGCTCCTGGGCAGCTTCTCGCCAGCGGTGCAGAGTGAGTGAAGCGTGCGCGGGGCCCGGGCGGTGCCGTCCATTAGAGGCAGGGAAATGGCGCCGGCGCCCCCAACCCCTCCGTCTCGGTCTTCGCTGCATTTCTAGTGACTTTAGAAATCTGTTTCTCCTCTTCCCGTGTGTAGCCTGCACGTCCTTCATAGACGTGGTGGTCGTGTGCGATGAATCAAACAGCATCTACCCCTGGGTGGCAGTAAAGAACTTTCTGGAAAAATTTGTGCAAGGCCTGGATATAGGCCCCTCGAAGACGCAGGTATGGGCGTCAATAGCACATGCATTCACCCATAGCTTCCTCCTCGGGGAAGCAGTGTCAGGTGTGAAGTCTTCACCTCTGCGTGTGCCACGTCCCCAGCTGGCTGCATTCAGTGCCGACCTTGAGAGTGAAATGCAGCTGTTCCGCATGTCACTGCTGGTCTTTGAGCTGGGATCCTGTGTCTGACATAGCGTCAGACATGGGTCTAGCATTTTAATCCCCTTTAGTTGCTTACTTTTTTCATCCTCTAACTCATAAATTTATTAATATACTAGAGGCCCGTTGCAGGAAGATTCCTGCAAGAATAGGGCTTCCTGAGCTGGAGTGAAGCAGCCAACCTTGGCATGCTCCATTCCCTTCTCCGCCACTTCGCTCCCTTCTACAGCATTTGACTTCCTTCTACACTGTCTTCAGTGTAGAGACTCCAGGCCACACGCACAGGTTGCGTCTCAGACCTGAAGTGCGATGAGAGGAAATCCCACACAGTAAGCACATCTGAGGCAACTGCGTCGATTATGAGCAGTAATCACTTGTCTTGAATGCGTATTATTATTAATTTTTTTAATTGATTTCAGAGAGGAAGGGAGAAGGAGTTGAGAGATGGAAACATCAATTACCGGTATGAGAGAGAATCATTGATTGGCTACCTCCTGCATCCTCTTGCTGGGGATTGAGCCTGCAATCCAGGCTTAATGTGTCCTTGACTGGAATAGAACCCAGGACCTTTTAGTCCATCATCCGGTGCTCTGTCCTCCAAGCGAGACCAGCCAGGGCTTGAACACTCATTCTTTGATCATTACATAATTATCCCAAATTGATGAGATGCTCTCTCCCACCACAGCTGCTCACAGTTACTCACATGTTTGCATCCATCCTTAATTAAAATGTTCATATCACTTTTATGTTGCTGGTATGAACTTTACCGCAATATTTACCCACATTAAAATACTATAGGGCAGGGCTTAAACATTTACAGCTATTCCTCCTGAGGATCTAATCATACATGGCAGCACATTGTCCTGCTTGTCGATCAGTGCTGTTGCTATTCACGTACAGCAAGCATGTCAAACTCAAAGGCAGCCACGGGCCACGTAAGCAAGGTGTAAGTTCATGTGGCCGCAAAAAACCGAAAGCTTCCATTTTTGTAGAAATGTACGTTTATTTCGATAGAGACATGCTGAATGCAAAGGGCTGAAATAAACGAGTCATGGTTAACCTAAAATAATAGAAAATTTTAATAAAAATGTATAAATTTAATAAAAAATGAATACATTTTTCTTGAACATCAACTTACCAGACACTGAATAACCACACAAGTTAATAAACATAACGCAAATAAACCTATTTTTCTTGTTGTCTGAAAGTGAAGTATTTCCTGTTGCCACACCCAACAAGTCAGTCCAACACTAAGGATGTGGCCGTCGGCTGCTGACATATTCGCTGCTGGTATCAGTGGAGGGGTTGGTGCGCCTGCGTGTAAGGCGCGTAAGGGAAACGATTATAGTAAACAGTCATTGGCGAACGTTGTAGTTCGTTATTAATAATGATGTGTAACAGGATATTGTAAAAAGTAAGTTCCAAAATTGTTATTAAAACGTTTCTTACATACCGTCATGTTGCCTGGGCCACAAAAATATCCATTGTGGGCCGCATGCCTCCGCGAGTTTGACATGCTTGACGTACAATCTCCACCAGAGGAGTCATTTCACTGGAAGAGAAGAAACTGGTCTCACAAACAAAGTGGAAAATGACTCCCTTAAGCTCTCAGCCCACATCTAAACGCACTTTTGATTTTCATCCTGTTGGCCAAGTAGGATGACTTCTAACCTAATGACCCGCGTCTGAGAACGTCTGCTCTCCTGCAGGTGGGGCTCATCCAGTACGCCAACCACCCCCGAGTGGTGTTTAACCTGAACACCTTTAAGACCAAAGCTGAGATGACAGCGGCGACATCCAGGACGGTCCAGAACGGCGGGGACCTCACCAACACGTTCAAAGCCATTCAGTACGCAAGGTGAGCCCCCTCCCCCCACCCCCACCCCCAGGTTGGGCCTGTAAGCGAGGAAAGAGAGAGACAGTAACGGCACTTGCGATTAGCTCAGGGATAGGGAGGAAGGAGAGGTTACGTGTTCTGTAACACACACGTGGGGAAGGCTGTAGGCAATGCCTGCCGGTGCCAGGCAGACGTCCGCGTTCCTCCTCCCCTCCAGCCACAGGCAGGGCCCTTGCCTGCTTTTCCGCTGGCAGGAGAGACATGCCGAGTCCCCAGGTTATGCTCAGCGTGGCCGCCAGTCTGAGGACAGGGCCCCGTTTGGACGTCCTCGCTGTAGCGAGCCTTTCATTTGATCTGCCACAGAGACTTCGCTTACACAGCAGCTGCCGGCGGACGGCCGGGCGCCACCAAGGTCATGGTGGTGGTCACCGACGGCGAGTCCCACGACGGCTCCATGCTGAACGCCGTGATCGCGCAGTGCAACGAGGACAACATCCTGCGGTTCGGCATCGCGGTGAGACGTTCCTCCCCTGCACGCGGGGGGGAGGGTGGGGTGGGGTAAATGTCCCTCTATCTCATCACCTCCCAAGACCGCCTCCTCATGGCTCCCGATGCTTCACACAAAAAGAGATGTTTACCATCTTTGCTTTTTAAAAATCCTACATAATAAAAGCCTAATGTGCAAATTGACCAAACAGTGGAACAAACAGTTGCTATGATATGCACTGACCACCAGGGGACAGACGCTCAATGCAGGAATTGCCCCCATCCCTTGTCCCAGCCAAGGAAGGTGCCAGTGGGGGCCCCCCCATCACCCTGCCAGTCACCCCACAGATCGGCCCTGATTGCTGGCCA
>PVJC01034556.1:0-18746 GCA_004026665.1 Murina feae | reverse complement strand
ACCCCCTGCGCTAGCCTCACCCCCTGAGTTGTTACCAGCCCTTCCTGTGGATTTCCCCTCCCCCTCCTGTCCTACACCTGGGTGCTGGCCCCCTGCCTCCCTGGCCCCTGGTACGGAACCAAGGAGGCGGTGGGCAAAGGGCTGGCAGGCTGTGGGGCTGGGAAACAGACTTTCAACTAGAGCTGAGCTTTGGCCACAAGCATCTGACATTTTCTTCAGGTCTGTGACCTTCCACAGGTGACCTTTCACCGGTGACCTTCCACAGACTGGAAGGGAATATTTGGAAGCTCTGTGTGGACTCACCCAAGGTGTGGTGGGGCTCGAAATGTAAGGTTGGGGACCAAGAATCCTGTTTCATTCCCTCCTCACCCAGAACCTGCTGGGACCGCAATCATGCGTCAACATGAGGGACATTGGCAGTGACCCCAAGGACAATGCTCTGGTCTATTTGCATCATTCGGCAGACTGGCTTTCTTTCCTTGTTGTTTTGGGGGTTGGGTATTTGTTTGTTTGTTTTGCTTTCTTACCTTTAGTAAGTAATTTGGTTGTGCAGACCCTCCCCAAATTACACAGGTGGTTCAAAGAGTGGTTAACATCTCCCCCACTATTGTCATTGCGCTTTAATCCAGATGTCTAGAAGTCTGATGTGAGGGGGAGCCTCCACTGTGTTCTGTGACTTGTCCCAGGAAGTGGTAGCGCGCACACATGCATGTGCACACACACACACACACACACACACAAGGCATTTTGGTAAATGTTGGCTGTTACCAGAATTATCTCGGGTAGTAGCTGCCTGCTTGGTAGTCTCTAAACCTGTTAAACAGGTAGAATTTGCATTGAACCTTAGGTCTGGTAGTTTGGGGGGGGGGAGGGGGAGAGAGAGAGAGAGAGAGCAGTGCTTTACAAAGGATCTGCCACAGAACAACAGTCCCCTGAACAGGGGGGTCATCCTGCACCATCTAAGGTGCCCAGTTCTGAAAACACAAATCCCTGTGCTCCGTCCACATTGACCTCTTAGCTCCCCCAAATGCACTGCTGCTCAGGGCCTTTGCACATGCTGCTCCCTCCGCTGGGCACCTCCCTCCCCCTCCGCCTCCCCCTCCCAGCCCTCCCTGAGGTGGTCTCCTCTTCAGCCTCAGGTCTTGGCAAATGTCAGAGGTTTTCCCCGACCATCAGATCCACATGTGTCCTCACCTGGTCCTCCCAGCAGCACAGCGCTCTCTTCCCTCTTTCACCACACACCCTCACGTTAACTATGCGATCACTATTTCATCGTCCACGCACTCGGCCACGGGGCGGGGAGTGAATGCGCTTTTACTCACCACTGTGGTGTGTAACACCCAGCACAGCGGTTGTCACTGAGTTGGTACTCAACATTTACAGAACTGAAGGAAAGGAGAAAAATGGTCTGTAATAGCATTACCTAAGCTTAAGAGAGCCACTCTTAGCCCTTTGCAGCAGTGTCCTTTCAGGTTAAAACACACAGCCCTGGCTGGTTTGGCTCAATGGATAGAGTGTTGGCCTGCAGACTGAAGGGTCCCAGGTTGATTCCAGTCAAGGGCACATGCCTGGTTTATGGGCTCGATCCCCAGTGGGGCTTGTGCAGGAGGCAGCCGATCAATGATTCTCATCATTATGTTTCTATCTCTTTCTTCCTCTCCCTTCCTCTCTGAAATCAATAAAAATATATTAACCCCCCCCCCCACACACACACACACATGACCACATGGTATACACTACCACATGGTATACACTACCTTGTAATCTTCATTTTTTACTCAATAACAGGTTGATCGGCATATTTCCATATCAATCGATATTTTCCTAGATTCTACAACATGGCTTAAAGGTATGGCTGATCTCTCATCTATTTAACTAATTACTTATCGTTGGCCATCTTCCTAAGTTTCCAAAGTCTGCAATCATAAGTCACAGCGTAATGAAATCTTTATAGCCAAACCCTCCCTCGGACTTCATGGCTGGAGAGCCTTTAATTATTAGCATGAAGGCTTTTCAGGCAGAACATCTGATTCAGAGGTCCTCCTCAGAGCTGTGGCCACGTCCTGCTGACGGTCGGAGTCAGTGGCTTTCTGTCTCCGGGTCCCCAGTGCCTTGCACGTGGTTGACTCCCAAGCCTTGTCTGTGCCCTGGATGTATATCTCGGGCCTGGATATTCAGGGCTGTCCTACCTGAGCCGCGCCTGCCATCCTGGTATCACTTGCACTTGTAAGCTGGGTAGCCTTGAGCAATGAATTTCCAACTCAACTTGGGCTGTGTCTTTGTAGGATGATGATAGTCATGGGCATCCTTCATGGTGCCCATGAGAGTGGCCGGGGTGTGCACAGTCTCAGGAGGGTGTCTGGCCTGCGATGAGGGCCTCGTGCATGTCAGCTGCTATCCTCGCTGCCGAGCCCCACCATCGGGTCTTCATGCCTGACTTGGCTCTCCCTCCTTGCTCTCACCTGTCGTTGCAAAGCCCAGATCACCCCCAGGCTTCCCGCTCAGGACCCTCTCGGATGCTCGGCGTATGCTCACTGACCCGATTTTTAAATTTTCCTGCCCTGAGTTGTGAGCCCCCCCAAGAGCAAGGCCTATGGCTCAGATATCTACGCATAAGAGCTTTGCGGAGACAGGGTCACCCCGAGTGAGAGAGCCCAGTGACATTCATCCCGACAGCCTGTGACCACACCACCCTCCTGGACCCAACATGGGGCTACGCTCCATCCTCCCGAACTTGACGTCGGCCCCGCGGTGTGGCTGGGAGCCCCTGCTGCGGAGCCTTTTATGGCGTGTGTATCTGACATGGGACATGGAGAGGATCAGGCGGTAACTGGTCATGGAGCCGAGTGATCACTTTCTCTCCTGCCCTCTCCCACCATCTCAGTAAGAAAACACTGGACATTAGCGATGTGCGGGTGGTGTGATTAGGGTTGCCAGATTCAGCAAGTCAAACTACGGGGTGCCTGGTTACATTTACATCTCGTAAACAATGAATACGTTTTAGTGTGAGTATATCTCAGGCACTAGCTGGGCCATACTCACACTGGACACGTATCTGTGTGTTTGAAATTCAAACTTAACCGGACACCTGGCATGTAATCTGACAACCCAGTCGTGGCGGAGGCTGTGAAGTCCCCACTCGGCCTTCCTCCCTCTCTGCTTTGGACGTTCCTTCTTGTGCTGCAGCGATGGGAGAGCCGAACACTCTCCCCTTCCCAGGCCACTTTGCGTCCAGATGCGAAGTGGGTCCCACCACTGAGGTTTGCTCCCTGGGGGGCAGGGGCGCCTTCCTTCGGCTCTTGTCTGGGGACCAAACAAGTCACGGACACAGGGCTTCCTGGCAGGCCACGTGGGCATCTGTTCTTAGCGCCCTGGGTGCCGAGGGGCATGGAGCTGGGGCAGATGGCCAGACTCACGGGGGGGGGGGGGGGGTGCAGCCACCACTTAGCTCCTGGGCACACAGTGGCTGTGGCTGCTTGCCGATAACAGGTTCGTGTCTATGACCCCGGTCCCTGGGCAGGTGAGCTCTGTAGGTTCTGAAAGTCATGACCACAGGTTCAACCTATCCGTTCGTGAACTCCTGAGATTTCTATCCACCTCATAGCCTGTGTTGCTTCAAGTTCGGTTAGAATGCCGTATTAGTTCAGAGCTGCTGCCTCAAAACACCACAAACGATACGTTACAACTGGAATGTGTTGTCTCGCAGCTCTGGCGACTGCAAATCCTAAATCGAGTGGCTCAGGGCGTGCTCCCTCCGAAGCCTGTAGGGGCAGGAGGACAGTCTCACACAGTCCCGCCTTCCGCCCTACTTGTCGGTGACCGCGCCCAAAGTCCCCCTCATTTATAAGGGCACCGGCATATTGGATTAGGCCCCCCGTCATGATCCCGGCCTAACTTGACTATATCGACAAAAACCCTATTTCCAAACCTGGTCACATCCTGAGGTTCTGGGTGTTAGGACTTTCCCATAACTTTTCGGAGGACACGGTTTCACCCAGAACTAACGCCTGGACTGGTGCGTGTCCCCTGGCTGATAACATGGCGGCGCCTCCCACTGTCTGTCCTCACACAGAAAAAGCACACATCTGCCAAGAGGAAAACTTCCAGCGTCACCTCAAAGGGAAACTTACCGGGATCCCGTCTAAGACCGGACTCCCCCTGCCCACCAGGACGGATGGCTTCCCAGCCCGCCCCCTCACAGGCCCCAGCAGACTGGGCCAGCTTCTCCTGGGCACTCCATCCAGGTTGCCGGAGTCTCTGCCTGGGGCTGAAGGGGGCTCTGAGCCTTTCTCTCTGGGCCCAGGGTGACAGCTGTCTCTCTGAGCCTGTCTTGGCTACCAGAGTATAAAACCCTGAATATCGGTCACTGGGAGAAAGTATGGGATCTCTGTCTCCAGAGAATGCCCGGCCGAGGGTACAAAGCCAACAACCCTCCTGTAGCTGAGACCTTCTGGCCCAGGTGAGCTGTCTGAACGCCTTCCTCTCTGAGATCCTGAGTCTGACGCAGGCCTGTGAGGGAAATTCCGCCGTCACGGGGTCTTCATGGGGGGGGGGGGGGGGGTTTCTGCTCTGGCAGGGACCTTTATTGGTAAACGGGATCTCGGCTCCCGTGCCCGAGCAGGCAGTGGGCGCCCGGGTGTCAGTTCCCCCGAGGGTGACGTCTTCTGCAGTGATCAATTGTTCTAAATGCTGCGTGAATCATTGTCAGGCCCTTGGCAGACTGAAGACAGCAAGAAGCAATTAGTCTTCTGATCAGTGCGGCTTGTCAACATGAAAGGGTCGGGCAGAAGCGTCCTCCAGATGACACCCACTTCTGGGCATGCCTGAGATGGCCACAGGCCTTTGTTGTTTATTCTTCCTGCCCAAAAGAGGCCCCCGGGAGTGGGAGGGGGAGGGGGGACGGGTGGGGAGGGGCTCCGCGGAGGGGGGGGAGGAGGGTCACAGCTGCCATCCATCTGAGCCCTATTCCCTCAGCCGGGCCAGGCTCTGCGGGAAGCGGCCTCAGCGTCCAGCCCAGCCCCGCCTGCAGCCCAGAGACCCTCCCAGCCTCAGTGAGAGGGCAGGGCTGCCTCAGCCACCTGCTTCCCATCCGCCAGAGGCCAATTATTCAGCTCAAGGGCTAGCCGGCCCCCAGAGTGAGGGTCCCAGCGGAAGAGTGGATTATGATAGTAGAAGTTTGCCTTGTAACCTGTTTGACAGGGGCCGCTTAGAGAGTTCTTTCCCTTTAATTATTTGCATTTTTTCCTGACCATGAGAATGATAAAAAATTTGAAAAATACATGGAATTACACAAAAGACAAAAACAAACAAAACACCCACCGATCACCCCACTCCCCAAAGGTACCAATGGACACTATTCGGGTGGGTTTCTCTGCAGTATACAGCATGCTCTCTTGCTTAGTAAAGTGGTCTGAGCATCGCAGAAAGTTTTAGCAGGAAGTCTGACCTCCGGGGAGACATTCACTCTGAGCAGACCTTGTGGCCATTCCTGCCAATTGCCCTGGTCACTATGCAGACCTGCCTTGAGGTCACCGGCACTTCCTTTCCAACAAGAGGCCTAGCACAGCCTCTGCTACTTGCAGGCAGGAGGCCGGCCAGGCCCAGGATCGGCTCCGGCCTCCCCAGGAATTGTGGGATATACGTCCCGGCTGGAAAGAATGGCTGGGAAGGGATGCCCTGCCCCGACTCCCGCGTGTCGGGAGGTCCTCGATCACACCCGCTCGGTGTGTCTGCTGCTTGCCTGTCCCGCTGACCCTCACCTGCCACCTTCGTACATCGGATGCGGCCTTGTTTCCTGGCCTGGCTTCTCTCCGCCCTTTTGCCCCAGCACACAGTGTCTCCCAGCCACGCCTCCCAGGAATCTCCGAAAACCACATCCGTGGGATTTGTTCCTGCAGCGGTCACCTGGCCCAGCACCTGTGCTTTGGTTTCCGGATTGTAGCACTTTGGTTTTCCTTTGGGGAACACTCCTCAACTACAAAACGGGCACATGATCTGGCCAATTAATATGTCCCATTCCCCGTGATTGGCTCAGGGGTGAACATGTGACTTAAGTTGGTCCAATGAGAGTCAGCTGGGACTTGTGCTAGGAATTCCGAGAATTCCCAGGATCCCAGGGATTGATCAGGAGAATAGGGGCTGGTGATCCTAGGAGAGGGAATCACTCTGGCCAAGACAAGAAGGGGGGAAAGAGGAGGTGACTGTGGAGGCTGTAAAGTAAAGCAGGAGCCCTAGCTGGTTTGGCTCAGTGGATAGAGCACCGGCCTGCAGACTGAAGGGTCCCAGGTTCGATTCCAGTCAAGGGCACATGCCTGGGTTGCAGGCTCGATCCCGGGGGGGGGGGGGGGGGGGGGGGGGGGGGGGGGGGGGGGGGCATGCAGGAGGCAGCCGATCAATGATTCTCATCTTTGAGGTTTCTATCTCTCTCTTCCTCTCCCTTCCTCTCTGAAATCAATAAAAATATATTAAAAAAACAAAAAAGTAGAGCAGGTGGTGAAGGTAACTTAGGCTCTTCCAGGTTGGGGGTACCCCAAAGAGGGTGGGAGTTGACTGCCCTGGGAGAGGCTAACCCTGGGGGAGACATGGAAGGGGAAGAATGAGAGACCGGCACCCCTAAGCAGTCCTGCCCCTCCTGCCCACCCCCCCTTCCCTTTCTCTCCCTTCTCTCCTCCGCCCCACCTCTCCCCACCTTCCATCCCCTCACCTCATGCAGTGGTTTCCTGCACTTTCTTATCCCTCTTTATTTCCTTCTTTCTTTTTCTTCCTACCCCTCTGCCTCCCCCTGCCCCTCCCCATATCTCTCTCTCTCTCCTCTTCTCTCCCAGCAAATTAGGGGCACAATCACGCTGGGATCGAGGCCGCTCTAGTCCCTGTCTTCCAACAGCCAGGATCTCTCCCAGGCTTATTTTGATGGAGAGATGCCCCTCCCCCCAAAAGAGGCCCTAGTGTCTGGGATGCACCCCACCCCCCAACCCCCTGGAAAGGAGGTCCTGAGATCGCAGAGCCAGGGGCTCAGGGAAACTGCCAGAACATCAGGGAAGTGAGAACTGAGCTGACTCTCTTATTATTTCTCTCCCCGGGGGCCACGAGCAAAGACTTCTGGGCTCAGAGCCTTTACGGATCCTCACTCCCTTGGCAACCCAGCACGCCCCTCCAACCTGGAGTGTTTAATTACCAAGGAAAAGAATGATTTTTTTTTCCCTGAGAATCCATTTAATTATTTGATTGCACAGTAACCAAAGAGTGTGAGAGGCCTGTAGCCAGAAGGGACTTCAAAGCAGTACCTTGATGTTGCTGAGTGGGGCATTAATGGGTTCTGAAGGCAGGAGATTGCTAAAGAGGGGAAAGTATTCAAAGCGCCTCGCGATCCTGCCAGCAATCTCGAAAAATGCATAAACACTGGACTGCTCCGCCGGAGAGGGAAGGCGAGTTCAAAGGGACCGGGAGAGTTTTCATGTAAAGTTTAGAGTTTAAGGCGTGACTGTTGGCTATGGAGCCCGAGCGTTTGAACTCTTGTTTATTAAAAACAGTTTCCCAGCCATTCAGCGGGTTCCCAAAGACAACAGAGAAACGCAGGCTTTCAGTGGGAAGATTTAAAGGCTCCATTGATTCCTACCTAGGGTTTCACCCCCTCTGCGCCTTCGTGCTTTCTTTCTTTTTTCCTTTCTTTTTTTTTTCTTTCACTTTTCTTTTTATTTTTTTTTTTTGATCAATTTTTTAAAATCCCACCATCAGAGGGAGATGGCAGCGAGAGGTCTCCCTCCGTTCGCCAGGAGAGCAGATTGTCCTGCCCCCTGTTCTGTTGGGGGGAGGGGAGCTGGGGGCTCAGCAGATGTGTCCCCGCCCCAGGGCATGGGAGCCCCAGGAGTTGAGGGTTCCAGGGAGGTGGCCTAGATTCAGGGCTGCTGGAAGTGGGGCTCTCCACCTCTCCCTGTGCATCCTGTTCCCCGGGTACTGGAGGGGCCCGTCAGCGGCACCTGCCTTCAAAAGGGGCTCCGAGAAGGCCTTCAGCTCCCCAGGTCAGATATCCAAGTGCGAAACACCCTCCAGTATCGCGTAGTGATCACACGCTTTTCCTTACTGAGAATTTTAAATCATCATTAAATCTAAATAAACTCTCGGAGAGCTCTCAAGCCATAGGACTGTCTATGGCTCCCACCTCCAAGGCCTCACTTTGCTGATGGTGAGCGTTGCTGATGCTGACTGCGCTGTAACTGGGATAGCGGGTCAGCCTCATCATCCCCCTGACAGGGAGGAGTGGGCTTTGCTTCATGGGCCAGGATGGCATCCAGAAAGCTGGAGGCAACTCACAGCCAGCCAGAAACTCTGCTCTCTGGGGATCCCTTCCTTTCTCCTGCCGTGGACTAGCTCATTTGGAGAAGCAGTGAAGGCCCCAGAAGCCCCTCAGGTTGCCTGGACTCTGCCTGGAGGGCCCCTGGGGGCCCCAAGCCTTTCTGTCCTCTGGGCTCCTGAGCCATCAGAAAGCTGGTGGCACAGAAGCTGTGGAACGTATGCAGGTTCCGCCCTGTCCCCTCGTTTTATGGGAAGAGGAATATTCAGGGCAGTTGCAAGTGTCCTTATGACATAAGAGGGGAAAAATCATCAATTCCAAACCACAGCATCCATGTTCACACCCATGCGCATTCTCTTTTCGGTATGCATTTCACTTCTTTCTGAGTCAGAGGCAGTGGTGTGCTGGCAGACGGTTAGCCACCAGCTCTCCAGGGAGCAAGCCCTGATTGGTAGCACTTGCCAATTTCCATGGTGTAAATGCTCCCACCATGGTTGATTTCCAACGGAAACCCGAGATCAGACTCAGAAAGTGGGAACTAACGCCAGGACAGTAACTGAAAAGGGCTCCAAGACTGTCGAGTTTCCAAGATGACCCCAAAGAAGCTGCCTCCTCTCCACAACGCCTCCATTCCGAAGGACTGCGCCCTGGGTCGGAGGCGAAAGAGTCCTTTGGTTTTATGGAAACACCCATGGATGTAGAGATAAAAACATAAGGAACGTGAGGTTGAGACAAGGCTGACATCTACCCTACACTTCCTTTGTGTGTCTGTGTCCATATAAACACAGATGTGTGTATGGAATAATGTAATATTATAATACTGTTGATTGACAGGGGACTTCTTTGTTCTTGCCGTTCACCCTCTTCCGATTCTAATTAGGAAACATGGTTTCAATTCTGTGGGATGCGAAGGGTTTCCCAATGGCTGTATCTCAGATCCCCTGTCTTCAGTACGGACAGATTTGCTTGGGATAATTTGCCGTTAGAGCCACGCCCTTCTAGTTACCTGGTGGGTGGGAGTGGAAAAAAAACACGTCAAGGTAGCATTGAGTCATTTTTTAAAAATATATTTTTTATTGATGTCAGAGAGGAAGGGAGAGGAAGAGAGATATAGAAACATCAATGATGAAAGAGAATCATCAATCAGCTGCCTCCTGTACGCCCCACACTAGGGTTCAAGCCCGCAACCCAGGCATGTGCCCGACTAGAATCAAACCATGGCCTCCTGCTCAACTTCTGAGCCACGCCAGCTGGGCCAGAATCATTTTTTAAAAATCAGTTTTATTGAGGTATAATTTGCATAAAATAAGATACCCCCTTTTACCACAATCAAAACATAACACATTTTCATCAGCCCTGTGCTCTTTTGAAGGCCACACTGACTTTGCCATCCCCGAGAGCAGCCATGGACTGCTTGCTTCCAGTCGCTGTAGCCTCGGTTAGCCCGGGTTTCTCACGCTGGACACTGTGGACAGTAGGGGTGAGGTGCTTCTTTGCTGTGGGGCTGATCTGTGCATGGCAAGGTGTTGAGCCGAATCTCAGCCTGTTACTCACTAGATGCCAGGAGCATGCACCAACTGGTGACAAACCTAAGATGTTTCCAGATATTTCCAAATGTCCCCTGGGGCCAAAACCATCCACAGTTGAAGAATTCCAGGATCTATACGTAGAAAAGGCTAATATGCAAAGTGTCCCCTCGAGAGTTCGACCAGGAGACCCAAAGTTCAATCGCTCACTATGACGTGCGCTGACCACCAGGGGGTGGTGCAGAACGAATGAAGGCCACTGCCAGCAGTCGGGGAAGGAAGGCCCCAATCAGCCCTCATCTCCGGCCAGGCCTAGGGACCCTACCCATGCATGAATTTCATGCACCGGGCCTCTAGCTTACTATAAATGAATTGTATATGTATGCTCTTTTGTGGTTGGTTTCTTTTGTTTAGTAGTTTTGAGGATTCATCCCTTTTGTCCCGTGTCTAAAAAGCATGTTCCTTTTCATGGCTGAGTCTCAGTCCATTGTATGGATGTACCATGACTTAATTATCCATTCACCTGTTGGTGGACCTGGGGGTTGTTTTTAACTTTGGAACGTTATGAATGTCTGTGATACACAACCGTTTATAGCTCTTCATAGACATATTTTCACTTCTCTTAGAGTGAAATCATCAGGATGTATGTAAGTATATTTTTAGCTTCATAAGTACCTGCCAAACTATTTTCCAAAGTGGTTTTAATCGTTTTATATTTTCACTAACAACATATGACAATGCATGAGAGTTCCTGTTGTCCCACATCCTCTCTAACATCTGATCTGATAAATCATTTTAATTCTAAACCTTCTAGTGCCCGTGTAGTGTACCTCATTGCATTTCTTTAACAACAAATGACACGGATCACCTTTTTTTGTGTGCTTGTTGGTCATTGATAGATCTTGTATTGGGAAATATCTGATCACATATTTCACACAAAATATCACACAAAAGATATTTTAAAATATCTTTTAAAAACTGGGTCATTTATTTTCTTATTATCGAGTTATAAGATGTCTTCGTAGATTCTGGACACAAGTTTTCAGATGTTTGTATTGCAAGTGTTTTCTACCCATCTGTGATTTTCTTTTTTAATTCTTTAATGATGTCTTTGAAGATCAGTTATTTTTGGATTTGATGAAGTCCAACTTACTCATTTTTTGATAATGCATTTTGTGTATTTTCTAAAAAGTATTTGTCTATGCCAAGGTCAAAAATTTTTTTCTATTTTTCCTCCAAATTATTTTTATGATTTAACTTTTGTAAAGTTTAGCTCTGTGGTTGATGTTGAGTTGCTGTCTATGGTGTGAGTTAAGATTCATTCCCCCTCCCCGCCCCAATATGGATATCCAGTTTTTCTAGTACCATATTTTGAAAAGTCTATTCTTTCTCTGCTGAATTATTTCAGTGAACTCATTACAAAACAACTCACTGAATATGTGTGTGTCGATTTCTGGATTTTCTAATCTATCCCAGTGATAAATGTATCTGTTTTTATGACAATATCACAGTGTCTTGATTACTGTTGCTTTAGAATAGGTCTTGAAATCTGATAATACAACTCTTCCCACATTACTCCTTTAATTTTTTTTTGGCTAGTTTAGGTCCTTTGCATTTCTATACAAAGTTTACAGTCAGCTTATCAACACCCCACCACCACTCCACCACCACCACCCACAACTCTGGGATATTCAGTAGGACTAAGTTGAATCCATAGATAAATTTGCGTAAAAATAACATCTTAATGATATTGAGTCTCTCAACCCACGAGCACAGCATATATTACCATTTATTTAGGTGTTTTAAATCTGTCTCAGTAATGTTTTATTATTTCAGTGTACATATTTTGGATATATTTTGCTAATTTTATTCCTAAGTATTTCATGGGGGTGTTTGATGTGATTATACATGTTATTTTAAGTGTTATTTTCCAGTTGCTCTTTGCTAGTGTACAGATATAGATTTGATTTTTTTTATTTTATCGAGCCCTCAACACAGGCATGTGCTTTGATTGGGAACCAAACCCTGACCTCTTGGTCAAGGAGCTGATGCTCAACCAGTGAGCCACACAGGCCAGGCGCTATCACCTTTTTATTTATTTTTTAAAATATATTTTATTGATTTTTCACAGAAAGGAAGGGAGAGAGATAGAGAGTTAGAAACATCGATGGGAGAGAAACATCGATCAGCTGCCTCCTGCACACTCCCCACTGGGGACGTGCCCACAACCAAGGTACATGCCCTTGACCGGAATTGAACCCGGGACCCTTCAGTCCGTAGACCGACGCTCTGTCCACTGAGCCAAACCGGGCTCTATCACCTTTTTAAAAAGAGTTTCATAAAAATTTTCCATGTACACAATCATTTTATGCACTGACTAGAGCCAGATATACAAGGTTAAATAGAAATTATGAGTTCAGATATCCCTGCTCATTTCCAGTCGTAAGTGTTCAGCCCTTTACCACTAAGTTCGATGCCCGTGGAAAGCTTGTTGTAGATGCTCTGTATCAGTGGAAGGTGTTCCCTTCCAGTATTTCTATTTGTTTGGAGTATTTTTCGTGAGTGCACGTTTCACTTGCTCAAACACTTTTTCGACATCTATTAATTTGAGTGTATGATTTTTCTCCTTTATTGTGTTAGTGTCATGATTTACATGGGTTGATTTTTAAATGTGAAACCATCCTAGTATTCCTGGGATGATCCCCACTCGGTCAGGATTTATTAGATATTTTAATTATTGCTGGATTTGAATTGCTAAGATTTTATTAAACAATTTTACATCCATATTTCATGAGAATTATTGGTCTGTAGTTTTCTTATAATCTCTGTCTGGTTTTGGCATCAGGTCATGGCTGGCCTCATAGGATGAGCTGAGAAGTGGTCCCTGTTTTCTGAAAGAATTCGTGAAAGGTTGGTATATTCCTTCCTTAAATGTTTGATTGAATTTACCAGTGCAGCCATTGGGTGGGGGAGGGGGATGGAGTTTTTAAATTCAATTTCTTTAATAGCTTAGGGCTGTTTCAAATTTTCCATTTCTTCTTGGGTCAGTTTTGCTAAACAATTTTTCATTTATCTAAATTGTTAAATTAATCAACAAAAAGTTGCTCATGATTTGTAATCATGTCCCTTTCATTCCTCACTAGAGGCCCAGTGCATGAAATTTGTGAACGGGTAGAGTCCCTTGCAGCTGCCAGCTGCCAGCCGGGGCCTTCCTTCATTCCACACTGCCCCCTGGTGATCAGCACACATCATAGCGAGTGATCGAACTCCCGATCAGACGAATTCCAGAGGGGACACTTTGCATATTAGGCTTGTATATAGATAGGTAATGATACTTTGTGTGTTTCTCTCTTTTTTCCTTGATTAACTAGCTAGACGTTTACAATATTATTAATATGTTCCAAGAATTAACTTTTGGTTTCATTGACTTTTTCTACTGTAAATCTATTTTCTATTTCTTTGATTTCTGCTCTTATTTTTACTATTTCCTTCCTTCTGCACCATTTTCTCTCCCTTGACTAGTTTCTTAAACTGGAAGTCTAAATAGCTGATATTAGATCTTTCTTCTCTTATAAGCATTTAAAGATACACATTTGCATCTAAGCACTGTGTTAGGTACAGCCTCAAATATTTATATGTTGTGTTTTTATTATCCTTCAGTTCAAAATATTTTCTAACTTCTTCTGACTTCTTTTTTGATTCATGTGCTATTTAAAAGTATGCTGGTTAGTCTCCCAATATTTCAGAATTTTCCAGATATTTATTTGATCTTTTATTTAATTCTGTTGTTGTAAGCAACTATGTTTACATTTGCTGATGGCTGCCTTATGGTATAATAGATGGTCTCTCTTGAGGAACACTACACGTGCATTTGAAAATAAGATGCATTCTACTGACACTGGATAGTGCTCTATTAATGTCAAATTTGTTCAAAGTGCTCTAATTAGAGTGTTCAAATGCTCTAATCTTTACTGTTTTCTGTTTGCTCTATCAATTCTGAGAAAAGAGATTGAAAGTCTCTAAGTGTAACCATGGATTTCTTTTATTTCTTTTTTAATTCTATCATTCTATGCTTATGTATGTTCAATTTCTGGTGTTTTTTTAGTAAAATATATTTTTATTGATTTCAGAGAGTAAAGGAGAGGGAGAGAGAGAAAAACATCAATGATGAGAGAGAATCAGTGACCGGCTGTTTCCTGCACGCCCCACACTGGGGACCGAGCCAGCAAACCCGGGCATGTGCCCTGACCAGGAATTGAACCCTGACCTCCTGGTTCATAGGCTGATGCTCAACCACTGAGCCACACCGGACAGGCGAAGCTCTGTTTTTTAACCTATATATTTGCACGCAATTTTCCTTTTACCTATAGAAATGGTTTTCTTTCTCACAGAGAAATTTTACATTTAAAATGGATTCAAATCTGTCACTCATTATATGTTCTTCATCTGTGAATGCTTAGACGTGCTCCCCCACCGAGGCACATCATAACTATTTACTCATATTTTTATGTTTCTCTTATCGATTTTCCCAAAGTATTAACTTAGCCATTTCTTCTCTTTCTTTTGCCTGCCTGTGTTGGGTGGCCCACTTTCTGAATTGGTGTCTACCTCTTACAAGTCGAACACCGGGACTACCAACTCCCTTACAAATTAATCCCACGTCCTCGAAGGGCAGAGAAAAGGAAAGATTGCCTTCTTCTGGGAAGACAGGGTGTCTTAAGTCACTTCTGTCTCAAGACCTGCCCATCTCGACGTCTGGTTGGGCTGCTCCTATGGCAGGTGATGAAGAGACCGTCTCACCATCAATCTCCACCCAGGCTGATGGTCCTCAAAGAAGCCAGCCCCAGGAGGTCAGGGATGGCACCTCCATCAGGCCTCACACCCGTGACTAGACACTGATTGTCCTCCCTGGCACCTCCCTCCCTCTGGCGCTTTTCAGACCTGCTGAACCACACAGCACCAGGCTCCCAGGCCCACTGCCATTGTGAACTCTAGAGAAGGGGAGCAGGAGCGGGAGAAAGAGAAGGACAGGCTTCGAGCACTGTGTGCCAGGCCTACATGTATATACACAACTTCACGTTCACCCTACACGGTGCTGTGAGGGGCACTGTCCCAGGCTGCCGGGATGCGGGCGGGAGGAGCAGACATTTCCTCGGGACCTGGGTGTGGGGCATGATCAGACAGAACCTCTCCAGTGGAAGGACTGGCGCATGAGCAGGAGCTGAGGACTCTGAAAGAGCAAGTGAAGTGGGAGATGGCGGGTCCGGGGAGGTTGACACTGAAGAGACCAGCGCATGCCCAAAGGCTAAGGCAGAGGATCCCGTTATGAGCGAGAGACCCATTCTAACCGCACAGTGAACGGGGACGGGGTTGGCAGTGTCCCAAATGAAGGCTCACGGGGCTCACTTTTTCCTGACTGACACTCAACATCTTCTGCCACTGAGGCCGGAGAGAGTGAAAAAGGTGAACGAAGCGAATGGCCACTCTTCACCCTTCACTTCATTCCCATGACCCAAGTTCAAGTTCACGATCTATCCTCTCAACGATGCCCTCCCACCCACAACACAAATGGGTTCAGGACCACCAGACAGGCTAAGTTTCTGTCTGCTTGAAAGAGCATCCCCAAGGAACCAAGTTTGGGAACAGGAGGCTCGGGAGAGCTTGGCGTTGATGAGCAGAATGGTTTCCACTAACTAACGTGTCAAACTGCGGCAGGTTTCCCTCCGGTGAAGGGGGCGCAGATGGGGGCTGAGGTTCCCTGACCCGGATCCGACCACAGTGCAGGCTTCTCCCACTGCCCAGCCCTCTCTCGGGGGTCGGAACAGGGTGTGGGCAGGAGGGGGCAGAGAGCTGCCTTTGGGGTCCTTCAGCCCCTCAGCCCTGCTCCCAAGCTCCTTCCAGATGGGGCAGCCCAGACGCTCACTCTGGATCTCAGTAGCCCAAGGCCAGAGAGCTGAGCAGCCTCTTATTAAACCTCAAAGAGTTCTTTGTTCTGTAGCTGGGGACCGAGCATTCAGGGCAGCGTCTCTTGGCTGGTTGCTTGGAGGTTGCTGGGAGAATCCCTCCGTGAGAGAAAGAGAGGTTTGGACCAAGATCACAAGGAGAAGCCAGTTCTCTTCTGCTCTCTGTTCCTGGCCTGGAGAGAGAGGCTGTGGCCACTGCCTTTTATTTTTATTTTTTTATTTTTTGAGAAGAAACAGAGCTTCGAGCTTGCCTTTGGTGCCCACCACATAGCAGCCCTGCTTGGTACTGAGGCCGAGGGCTGCCCCCAGAGATTCAGACATGACTGGGGTGAAGTGGACCACCACCCTCCTTCCCCTACCCCGCCCCCATGCGCCCCAGGGATTCTCCTGTGTCACCAAGGCTGAGGGCCACCTTTCCTGCTGGTCCTGGAGGGGTGGACAGCTCTTTGCACCCTAGCAGAGTGGGATGGGCTGTGCGACCTCGTTGGGAGATCAAAAGTCTACATAGGAGGCTCTTGATAAATGAGTCCCTTGACCGCTCTGGCCCAGAGCAATCTTTCTTTTCTATAATCAGTACCAGCTAGTGCAGGGCGGGAGGGTGGAGGATGCAAGTAGAAATAAAGCATCTCCTTGACTCTGAGCGGCTGATGGTTTTCTCTCTCCACCTAATCATCCGGATTAGAAGGTTGGAGGCCTGGGCCCTCCAGCAGAGCTTTCCCTGACCAGCCTGACCCCCTCCCTTTGCCACCTTCCTGCCCACCCTGTTCTCTCTGCCCTTTGAACAGACAAAGCTTATCTTGGAGCGCCCATCCATCAGCCCAACTAGAGTAAGGTGACCAGACGTCCCGCTTTTGGCGGGACAGTCCCGATTTTTAACAACTTGTCCTGCGTCCCGCGGCATTTTTAAAAAGTCCCGGTTTTTGGAAAGAGTGCACGACAAGCCAGGGAACGGCGGGAGAACGGGAAGGGAAGATACGGTTTTCGGCGGCCAAGCGGTCAATGGTGTCCCGCTTTACCAATGATAAAATCTGGTCTCACCTTAAACTAGAGTCATCAGCCTCTTCAGGGCTGGGTGGGCGGCCTTGAGTCGCCTGGGAACGCCCAGCCCAGAGCCGCTCCTGGGTTAGGAGCTCCTAACGGAGCCGATCCCCTGAGACGAATCCTCCTGAAGTGGTTCCTCCGGAGCCCTTTAAGCTCCAGCTTTCTCACCTGTAAAATGGGGGTCCTGTTCACAGTGAAGAGTTGTTGGGGTGGTTAGACAAAGGAAGGGAACCCCTCTTCTGTGCCAGGCCACGTTCTAAGTGCTTCAGCTGTATTAGCCCACTGGGTCCTCCCAGAACCCTATGGGACAGGCCCGGTGATGATCCCCATGTGACAGCGGGAAGCCTTCCTTCTTCCGTCCCCCGGAGGCCCGCTGACACGGGCGACTAAAGGTCAGGGTTGTGGGGAGGGCGCTAGGGATGCAAGGTCAGACGTCCCTGCTCTCGAAACGGGGCCTCCCTCTCTTCTCTCCCGTTGCCCCGTTCCCTACGCCTCTGCCTCATTCCTGCCTTCCTGGCTTAGGCACACGGGGGTCTTGGTGTGTTTTTGTTTGTTGTGTTTGTTTTGTGTGTGTGTGTGTTTGTGTGTGTGGGTGTGTGTTTTGTTGTGTTTTTTTCCCAGTCCAAGCAGGTGCGTCAGGCATTTATAAGTGTTTTCTTCATCATCTCACCTCCAGGACAAATAACGCCTCCACCTGGAGGCGAAGGCAGCTGCAGTCCATGTTTGAAAGCCATTGTTTTCTCTCTAGGAAGCGTGAAAGGCTCTTCCCCCTGAAGGGGACACCTTTGGACTTGAGCCTGGAGAAGGCCCCAAAGCTGCCCCCTCCGCCCCCCTCTCTGCCTGCTCTCTGCCGGTCAGGAATGGAGAAGGTCTGGCTTGTGGGACACTGGCCATGCAGGGGGAACAGGTCCTCGAGGGCTCCCACCTGGCTCCCCCAAGATGGCCACGCCTGGTGTGATCAGCGGAGACGAGGCGCAGGTGGCACATAGGAAATCCAGGAAGACTCCAGAGGAGGTCACAGCTGTGGGGCGAGGCCGTGGACAGAGAACTGGGCAAACCCTGGAGGGGTGTGTGGAAGAACCGGAGACTCTCAGGGACCACCAGGAGTTTGCTGGTGCACGAGACCTTGGCAGCAGAGATGGGGGAGGGGGGCCCAGCCACTTGGAGGACCTGGTGCCCCCACCCCTCAGGCTGGGTTTTCACGGCGAGGCCGAAACCCGTCTCTCAGCGGCGAACATATCGAACATATCGTAGGAGGCTGCAGCCAGCTCCAAAACAAGAGTGGGGAACAGGAACGCGCTGCAGGTCACGGCGGTAAGCGTTGTTTTGTGAGGTCTGATGTGAGCTTTCGCTGTGTGGATGTGTGCAGGTGTAGCCGGGTCTCCCACAGCAAATGCGTCCCCTACGGAGGGTCGGCGGCAGCTTCAGGCACGCTGCCGTGGGTCATCTGTGGGTCACGGCCCCCGGAGGAGGGCCCAGGGAATGTTCCAGCAGCTTCCCTCTGGTGACTGTTCTGCCTGGGTGCAGGAGAGGGGAGGGGCCGGCGTCTGCACCTGTGGGCTGCTGGCATTTCCTGAGGCTGCTGGTTCTTTGAAGGCTTAACTGCAACGCGCTGTGCAGCAGCTCTTGCTGAGTGCAAAGCATTTTTGAGGAAGAGGGGGTGGGTGTGTGCACTCTCTGCTTAATTAAAACAGGGAGAGGTTGACATGAGGGACCTTTCGTGGTTTTTGATCTCTCTCTCTGCTGCTTTCGAACTTGAGGGGGGAAGAAAGCCCTTCCCTGCGCTTTCTTCTTCAGCCTCCTCCATCTTTCCCAGACCTGGCAGGTGCCGGTGGGCGGTCCCTCCTCCCCACGCCCCCTCCTCCTTCATCGCAAAGGTCTGAATTGTGGGTGCGGGGGTTTCTGCATGGGGTGCTGTGTGATGGG
>PVJC01034555.1:0-18764 GCA_004026665.1 Murina feae | reverse complement strand
TAAGGAGCTAAGGATGTCCAACTGACGGCTTATTGTGGGAGGTGGGTATGAGCCAGAATGTAAAAAATTCTATAATTTGTATGGGGGAAATGTCAATAAACTTTTTTTTGAGTAAAAGAGAGGAAATGTAAAGAATGAGGGACTTGTCTTAATGTATATTAAAATATATCATAAAGCTTCTAAAAGCTTAGTATATTAAGAAATAAATAAATAGATAAGAGAAATAGAATAGAGATTTCAGAAGCAGAGAGATGTATATGGGGATTTAATATATAATGAGTTTTGCAAGTAAATCTAGTGATTTATGCATTGGATAAATGATGTTGAAAACTTATCTATTTAAAAGAATATGCCCTGACTGGTTTGGCTCGGTGGATAGAGTGTCAGCCTGTGGACTGAAGGGTCCCAGGTTCGATTCTGCAAGGGCATTTACCTTGGTTGCAGGCACATCCCCAGTGGGAGGTGTGCAGGAGGCAGCTGAGCGATGTTCCGCTCTCATCGATGTTTCTAACTCTCTATACCTCTCCCTTCCTCTCTGTAAAGAATCAATAAAATATATATATTTTTTAAAAAAGAATATATTAGATTACTATATCTGATATTTTTTTGGAAAATTTCCAATAGATTAAAACTGTAAATATAAAAATGAAAACTAAAAAGGCTAGAAATAAAATAAACCAAAGTAATGTTTTTATAATTCTCATGTGGAAAATTTCTAAGAAAATCTAGAAATTCAGCAGCTATTAAAGAAAATCAAAGGATTGATTATACAAACATATTTAAAATACATCTATTAAAAAGAGAGAGTTGAACATCTCCCAAGGGCTCCCAGACTGCAAGAAGGTGCAGGCTGGGCCGAGCCCCTCCTCCCCCCGGGTGCACAAATTTCATGTACTGGGCCTCTAGTTACATATAATATTTTAAAATATTATAATAATATTATAATTTTAAAAATTATAATAATATTACATATAAGACTTTATATATATGTATACACACACACACAAAATGTGTATACATGCAGTCATTCCTCCATATCCATAGAGAATTGATTCTAGGACCCCATGAAGACCAAACCCCTCGACAAGACAAAATTTTGCACTGCTCAAAGTTTCTTATGTAAAATGGTATAGTATTTGCATATAACCTACACACATTTTGTCATATACTTTAAATCATATCTAGATCACTTATAATAGCTAAGATAATATAAATGCTATATAAACAGTTGTTATACTGTATTCTTTAGAAAACTAGAGGCCAGGTACACAAAAATTTGTGCACTCGGGGGTCCCTCAGCCTGGCCTGTGCCCTCTTGCAGTCTGGGACCCTTGGGGGATGTTCACCTGCTGGCTTAGGCCCGCTCCCCAGGGGATCAGGCCTAAGCTGGCAGTGAGACATCCCTCTGGCAGCCTGGGATGCCCACTTGCCAGCGGGGAGCAGGCCTAAGCTGCAGTTGGACATCCTTAGCGCTGCTGAGGAGGTGAGAGAGGTTCCCAGCACTATCACTGTACTGGCAGCTGGCAGCCTGGCTTGTGGCTGAGCAGAGGTCCCCTTGGGGGAGTGCACTGACCACAAGGAGAAGCTCCTGCATTGAATATCTGCCCCCTGGTGGTCAGTGTGTGTCATAGTGACCAGTCATTCCCAGTGGTTCTGCTGTTAGGGTCAATTTGCATATTACCCTTTTATTATATAGGAAGAGGCCTGGTGCTTGGGTGGGAGCTGGCTGGTTTGCCCGGAAGGGTGTTCTGATCAGGGTGGGGGTCCTGCTGGGGTTCCTGGCCAACCTGGGTGAGGGGCTGATGGCCATTTTCAGACTGGCCACACCACCTTCAGAGTAGAAGTCCCTGCTGGGGTGCCTGGCCAGCCTGGGTGAGGGGCTGCTGACTGTTTGCAGGCTGACCACAGCCCCTTCAGGTGGGGGTCCCAGCTGGGGTTCCTGGCCTGCCTGGGTGAGCGACTGAGGGCCATTTTTAGGCTGGCCACACTCCTTTTCAGGGTGAGAGGTCCTGCTGGGGTTCCTGGACAGTCTGGGTGAGGGGCTGATGGCTGTTTGCACACTGGCCAAGTTCCCCAGAAGGGACCCTCACCCCAATAGAGTGGGGCCATCCTGGGTGAGGGGCTGATGGCTGTTTGCAGTCTGGCCACAGCCCCCAGCCACTCAAGCTCCCAGCGAGGCTGGCTGGTAGCACATATCTGGGGTTTATTTATCTTCTATAATTGAAACTTTGTTGCCTTGAGCAGAGGCCACAGCCTGCCTAGGCAGGCAGCTTCCTCTATCGCCAGAGCAACGAAGCCTCCTGTTTGCTCTAGCTCTGTGACTGTTGGCTGCCATCTTGGTTGGGTTAATTTGCATAGTTGCTCTGATTGGCTGGTGGGAGTGGCTTGGAATATAGCAGAGTGACACAGTTAGCATATTACTTTTTGTATTAGATTAGATAATGACAAGAAAAGTTTGTACATGTTTAGTACAGACACAACAATGTATATGTCAGCAGCAATGTCATATTTTTTCCTGAATATTTTGCACTCTCCATCAGTTGGATCTTTGGATGTTGTACCCATAGATGCATATGGCTGACTATGTATGTGTGTGAATGTATATATTAAAAATTAAATATGTTAAATATTTATATACTAGGGGCCCAGAGCACAAAAATTTGTGCACTCGGGGGCATCCCTCAGCCCAGCCTGTGCCCTCTCACAGACTGGGACCCCTCAGGGGATGTCCACCTGCTGGCATGCCTGGCCAGCCTGGGTGAGGGGCTGATGGCTGTTTGCATGCTGGCCAAGCCCCCCAGTGGGGACCCTCACCCAATGGAGGTTTGGCCAGCCTGGGTGAGGTGCTGAGGGCCATTTTCAGGCTGCCCACAGCTCCCATTGACCCAAGGTACCAGTGAGGCTGGCTGGAATCATGTTTCTGGGGTTTATTTATCTTCTATAATTGAAATTTCGTTGCCTTGAGCAGAGGCCTAGTCAGGCAACGAAGCCTCCTGTTTGCTTCAGCTTCATGGCTTCTATAATTGAAACATTGTTGCCTTGAGCAGAGGCCTGGCTGGCCTAGTCAGGCAGTTTCAACTCCATCACTGGTGCAATGGAAGCCTCCTGTTTGTTCTAGCTCTGTGGCTGCTGGCCGCCATCTTGGCTAGGTTAATTTGCACACATCCGCTCTGATTGGCTGGTGGGCATGGCTTGGCTGGTGGGTGTAGCTTAGGTGTCTTGGAGTGATGGCTAATTTGCATATTACTCTTTTATTAGATTAGATGCACACACAGGCATATGTATATATATGTGTGTGTATGTATGTCTATATAAATATAGTGTGCACTATATATCTCTACTTAAATATTTCTGAAATCCAGATACATCAATAATTTATGCATTCATTTATTGTAATAATTTTTCTAAAAAGGTGTTACTTTCACATCTTATAATCAATGGTGCTTTAATAATGAAGGAAATGTGTTAAATATTCTCTTTAGTAACTCTTCAACTCATATTTTAGCAACACAAGAACAAATTTATGAATTTTCTATTTATTTTTAAATATCCAATGCATTAGGATCATTTTGCATTCTTCTAATATATCCAGGCATTTAAGAATATAGTTTAAAAATATGCTTTTATTATTTGGTGCATATATATCTGGAGAAATACTTTGATTTTTAAACTTTAAAAACTGTGCACCTTGCAATCAATAAGATAAGGTTGAACCTCCAAGAAATTGTCTCAAATAAACACTTATTAAAATAATTGTGGGTTTTTTTGTTCTTAAATATTTAATTTTAAGAAATGACTGCTATCACTATGATGGAAAATTAACTAATTTAATCTCAAATAATTATATGTAAAATGTAATAAGTAAAACTTTCAAGCTGTATTTTTTTCTATCTTACATATTAAATCACCCAATACTCAGATTTCCTTTTGTGACTCTGATGCTAATAGCGAAGAGAACAATTAGATAACTGATGAGTACTAAAAATAGAACCTGGAGTAAAGGAGTATGAGTTTCTGCATATTCACCCTGCTTTTCTGGGCCAGTACTAGAGCTATTCGTACTATAATATGGTCCCCCAAAAGTCCCTTTAGATCATAAGCTGCCACAATAGGGCACAGAAACCATTACAATCAAGTTTATATATACTTTAAAAAATAATTGGTCATATTAAAGTAATTTTTAAAATAATAATATTTAATATTGGCCTGAAGAGATAGTTCTATCAAATGAGGACATATACTTTTTCTAAGCCCTTGTAAAATGACAAGAGAGAACATAATCATTTTTTTTAATGTGGGTGGTAATTTGCATAGTTCAAATACCCCATATTATTAAGACACCAAGTTTTCTTCACTAGCTTAAGAACTAGGTAATTTCTTTCAATTGGTTTCAGTTTTTATTTTATCTGTAGATACTTATGAACTATAATAAAGCTGACCTAATATATCAACTTTCATTAAAATATTTCCTTCAGAAAACACACCATGTAATGACTGCATTTTTATTTTGTCAATGTTATAAGTTCAGAACTTTAAGGAATTGCAACAGCCCTACATTAATATGGAAAATCTCTTGAGTGCACTCAGCTATTAAACCAAAATTTCAGCTCTATGCATTGAATTAAATGATAAGAGCGATAAATCAATTACCACAGAAGAGCTTTTAGTAGATCACATGGTTGTGCTATTTGGAATGAGAAGACAAATCATTGACTTTCTATAGTACTGATCAAACCTCAACTGTTTTGCACTGGGGTAAAAGGCAAGAAGGACAGATGTAGGTAGAAATGGGTGGCATATGAAATCTCATGGCAGATGAAAATCCAAGAGTGCAAGATACAACAATGAGGTTGTTAATACCTGAAATTTTACAAACCCAGGTTTAATGGTGATACTTGATTGTGTAAAACACATAGCACAGTGCTTGGAACAGAGGGGGCACAACAGTCTCAAATGAATGTGAATGTGGTTGCAACTTAGGCAAATCGTCTAAAAATCTGATTTTAACTGATGGGAAAAGTCTAATTCCCTCCCATAAGCCCACTTCAACCATTAAAATAAAACCACTAGCTTCATTCGTTGTCTTCGAGGGGTGAGGACAAAGTCAGAATTCAAATGTGCTACTCCAGAAGAGTAACACTGCGAACATTATTCATGATGGCACCTTTCACCGCGAGGACATCTGCGGAGTTGAAGCCTGAAGAAGTGATAGAGAGGGAGGCATCTATGGAGATAGTCTACAAGGAAAGTCTATGAGGTTCAATCACTGCATAAAGGCAATACTTTTGTAAAAGCTATTGTCTTTACAAAATCCAGAATGTCATTTTCAAGTGGCAGTGGGAGCTCTGCTTACATGTGAATTGATTGAAATATAAGTGGGAGAAAATAAAAAAAAATGAGAGAAAAGATTAGCAGAGCAAAGAAGAAGCAAGTGGGAGAACCTGGAAGAAGGACTGACAGCTGAAAAAAGAAAATTTATGCATATGGCCAGACCCAACTCAGAGAAAAGCATGTTGGATATGGGGTTATGTAACAAATGTGTGATTGTTTGATGATAAAAATGAAACCTTATTTTGTAATTTTATGTTTTCTATATTAAATCAAAATTATATTAATCTAGTGCTATATAAAATTTGGATTCAATGAATTTTAAAAATGATACGGCTATACTTTAGGTATCCTCATTGTGAAACTAGTATAGACTAGCGATTCTCTTTCTAATTTAAAAACAAAGTGATGAAAACATCTTCACTCTATTTACATGAGGTCAGGTATAATGTGTGATTTTATGTGAAACATATATATTTATTTTTTTCATGTATCTTGTAATGTCCCTTTTAAATTTAATACAGAAAGGCCATGTTGAATATTTGTTTAAATCCTCAAGATAAATAATTTGGTTTTTTACACACAGATAGAACTCAAATATTGTTTCACATGGTATTGGCATTTTGCTTCTAATACTCTATGTCAAAAGGAATTTTTAACCTAAGAATAGCAGTAAGTTTTTAAAAATGCAAGTTTTGTTTTCAATGTTAAATCTACAGTGAAATAAATTAGTTGAAAGTCATATGTTTCAAAATTTAACTATCAGTCAAAACTTGTTTGGAACATCAACATTACTTTTAATATATTTCCAACAGTACTTATAACCTCTTTGTACAGCACATTATAGATGTGTCTCTCACAGTGCATCATCTACCACACAAACTGATCAATGAAAGTGGTTTCACTGTTTTATATATCAATAAAAGTTGACTTTGGTTTAGACATTCTAGAACTGTAAACTTTGATGCAATTTCATTTTTTTTGGTTCAATTAAACCATTTGCCTATATTCCCTCATGTGATATTAACCACTGTGGTGCATCATTCCAAGTGCATTTTCATATGGCTGTCATTCTAGTTAATTTATTTTATCCCCTAGACAAGAATTAAATATTTATCCACTTAATATTTCTGTTAACTTGCATTCTCAGAAAGGATATGTAAGGTGATAGCAATGCCTACCTGATTCTCAGAAATCTCTCATAAACTCTTTCCAGTATTATGCAATGTCATTATACATAACCATGTTTTTGCTTAATTAATGTTGATAAAATTCTGTCATTTAAAAAATTCCTTACAATGTTTTTAATATTGCAGTTTATTATATTAATGGTTTAATATATTAATATATCTATTACTGTTTATACATTTTATTGTAGTTTATTATAGAATATTTCCTTGAATGCATTCTCATTGAAGGGCCCAACAATTGTTTTAGAAGAAATAACCAAACCAACTACATACTAGTATATTCAAAAGGATGACAACTTTTTAAAAAATAAATTTGATTTTAAAGATAGAGAGGAAGGAGAGGGAGAGAAGGGAAGGAGAGAAAGAAGGAGAGAGAGACAGAGAGAGATTTGTTGTTCCAATTATTTATGCATTCATTGGGTGATTCTTATATGTGTCTTGACCGGTCATCAAAACTGCAAAGCTGGTATATCGCTATGATGCTTTTTAAAAAAATTTTAATTAAATCTTTATTGTTCAGATTATTACAGTTGTTCCTCTTCCCCCTTCCCATAGCTCCCCTCTACCCGATTCCCACCTCACCCTCTGCCTTTACCCCCCACACTGTCCTCATCCATAGATGTATGATTTTTGTCCAGTCTCTTCCTGCACCCCCCACATCCCTTTCTCTCCAAGAATTGTCAGTCCACTCCCTTTCTATGTCCCTGATTCTATTATATTCACCAGTTTATTCTGTTCATCAGATTATTCACTTAATTTTTAGATTCACTTGTTGATAGATATGTATTTGTTGTTCATAATTTTTATCTTTACCTTTTTCTTCTTCCTCTTCTTAAAGGATATCTTTCAGCATTTCATATAATACTGGTTTGGTGGTGATGAACTCCTTTAGCTTTTTCTTATCTGTGAAGCTCTTTATCTACCCTTCAATTCTGAATGATAGGTTAGCTGGGTAAAGTAATCTTGATTGTAGGTTCTTGCTATTTATCACTTTGAATATTTCTTGCCACTCCCTTCTGGCCTGGATAGTTTCTATTGAGAAATCAGCTGACAGTCATATGGGTGTTCCCTTGTAGGTAACTGACTGTTTTTCTCTTGCTGCTTTTAGGATTCTCTCTCTGTCTTTTGTTCTTGACATTTTAATTATGATGTGTCTTGGTGTGGTCCTCTTTGGATTCCTTTTTTTGGGGGTTCTCTGCACTTCCTGGACTTGTAAGTCTACTTCTTTCACCAGTTAGGGGAAGTTTTCTATCATTATTTTTTCAAATAGGTTTTCAATATCTTGCTCTCTCTTCTTCTGGCACCCCAATAATTCATATGTTGGTATGCGTGAAATTGTCCCAGAGACTCCTTACACTATCTTCATATTTTTGGATTCTTTTTGTTTTTCCAGCTGGGTGTTTTTTGCTTCTTTGTATTTCAAATCTTTGACTTGATTCTTGTGATCCTCTAGTCTGCTGTTGGATCTCTGTATATTATTCTTTATTTCAGTCAGTGTATGCTTAATTTCCAGTTGGTCCTTTTTCATATCCTTGAGGGTGTCACTAGATTTATTGAGGGTCTCACTAAATTTGTCAGCAGTTTCTAGAAAATTCTTGAAAAACCTTATAACTGTGGTTTTGAACTCTATATTCAGGAGTTAGTTTTCCTCCATTTCTGTCATTTGTGAACTGTTTCTTTGTCTCCACATTTTGGCTGCTTCCCTGTGTTGATAGAGTGGCTTTCTGTGCTAGGTGTCCTATAGGGCCTAGTGGCTCAGCCTCCTCAATTACCTGAGGTAGATACTCTTGGTGTATCTTTTTGTGGGCTTTTTGCACAGTCTTGTTGTAGCTAAACCTTGATTGTTGTAGGTATCACTGGGAGGAATTGACCTCCAGGCCACTTGACTGTGAGAATCAGCTGTGTCTACGGTGGAAGAACTTCTGTGCTGGAGACACCCTTATGGGGCAAGGCTTGCTTCAGTGGGGCTTTGGTGCTCACTGGGTCTGTCCCCTGAGTGTGTCCCTTATGGACGTAAAGAGTTGTAATCTGGATGGTCCCACTCTGACCATTGGTTACACTGGCTCTTGGATTTCTAAGGAGGTGCTAATTTTGCCTCTGCCTGAGGCTACTGACCAGGAGCTATGGAGAGATCTGCAGATTCATCTTCTTTTTTTGAGGTTTGGAGGTGCCCAGATGAGGCCCAGCTGTGAAGCAATGCAAACTACTGTGGGGCCTTGGGTTTTCTTTTGCATGTTCTGGGTCTCTCTTAGCCAGCTATGGTTTATTAGGTAATTTTAGATTGCAAAGGACCAGGCAATTCATATGCAAAAGCCTTTGTGCACAGCTTGGGTGTGGTGGGGTCTCTGGGAATCAACAAGGTGGAGCAAACAGCTATGGCTGATCCTTAGCCCAGCACTAAGAGGCCCTGGGTCTCAGTGTCCCATGGTAATCACTGCAAGCACCTCTGAGAGAAAGCCACCCTCAAGTTCTTCCCAATGCCAGACAGTCCAGTTCCTCCCTGTATGAGTGTGGGTCCCTAGAGACTCTCCCAGAACTGGAGTTCAGAGCTATAGGGAGCTGTGTCTCCCTCCTGATTGAAAAAGACAACGGCTTCCTCAGTTGCCAGCCCTTTCCGCACCTCTGTACTTACTTCTGCACCTCCTTTAAGTCTCAGTGTGCTTTTCTCTTTCTTTCTAATTGTAGAATTTCCACTCGGCCAGCCTTCTTGTGGTTCTGAGTGATGTCCGTTTTGTCTTTGGTTGTATTTTTGAAGTGGTTGTGCGAGGCAGCAATTTCAGGTGTTTACGTATGCCACCATCTTTGTTTCTCTCGTGATGATGCTTTAACCAGCTGAACTACCCAGCCAGGGCCTAAGGAGGATGAACTCTTGGTGGTTAAGCATATTTCATTTCCTAGTGTTGGGAAACACTTATGAGGCTGTTCCAGTACTAAAGCTGTTGGGTTGCTCAGATGTCTGTCCTGAGTTATTTGACAACCATCTCATCACTAACACAGATAAAAGATTGAAAACCATGACCTCCAACCTAATCTGATTAAAATTTAACATAGAAGTTAAAAGATTTGGATTTGACATCAAGTTCACTGTAAAATTGCCTTTTGATATTTGGCAAATATTTTTAACTTTTTTGGTTCCCAGTTTTCCAATTTCTGTATGATTAGTTAATTTTTAGTAACTCCTAAGGCTAAAGTTCCACAGTTAATTTTAAGCAGCTTTCTGTAAGGATTAAATCACATGCCTAGTTTTTTATAAGTTTAGTCATTGTAGTAAAAAAAAAATTAACCTAATAAGAGCATCTTAACTATTCCTGAATTGAATAAGTGCAGAACTTATTTGAAAACAAACCTAGATAAGAGAGTAGGACCTGTTCAAATTATAATAATCATGAAAATAACTTATACTCGCTAAGGGAAGTGGTTCTCAAACTTTAACATGCATTAAAATCACCTAGAAGTTTGTGTTGTTTTTTTAAACTTAATTTATTGGGGTAACATTTGATAATAAGATTATATGTTTCATGTACTTTTATAGTACATCTTCTGCATATTGCATTATGTGTCTATTCTCTCTCTGTCCTCATATATTAGATCCCCTTTATCTTTGTCATGCTCCCCCAGTACTCTTCTCCTCTGGTAGCCACCATACTGTTGCCTGTGCCTATAGGGTTTTTGTTTATTGGTTTGTTGCTTTCTGTTTCATATTCCACATAACAGTGAAATCATATGGTTCTTGTTTTTTTTTCCATCTGACTTTTTCACTTAGCATCATATTCTCAAGATTCCCCATATATTTATTTCAAACATCACTATGAAATACTGCAATTAGAAGTTTGCTGAAGCCCTCTCCCAGAATTTGTGGTTCAGTAGGTTTGGGATGGGGACAGAGTAGGAAATGACAAGTTCTGAAGGGATACTAATGATAATGGTCTAGGAACCTCACTGTGAGAACACTTACAAGTAGATTTTCAACTTACTCTGCACAATTAAAAGACGCATAAATTAATAAATATTATGTTTTTTTCTGTTTTATACATATATACATGAACATGTCTGTATATATTAGTTTTAATGTTAAATATTTAGTTATTTAAAGTTTAACTACATAGTATCTAATCTGTATATAATATACCCTCAGTTAATATTTGTTGTTAATTAAAATAGTTTCTAAATGTAAGGTTCATAAGGTATACTTGCCAGCGATGCTCTAATACTGTCATGATATACTACTCTGTGAGTAAAGAAAACATCAGTTCTTATTTTTCATGCTTAATCAGAGACTAAATATAAATGGCCACCTGAAAATATCTAATCGAGTGGAGGATGAGAACATGTAAATGTTACTATTTAGGTTTCTAACTTGTAAATTTTATTATTTTATAAATTCATTTCTCTCTAAGCCAATCTTAGTGACTTAACTTTTAAGGTAATATTGAAATAAATCATTTGTCAACTTAATTATGGGCAATCATTCTCTTAGTGACCTGTTTAGTGCCTTCTAAATTGGTACATGGAGATTTTAAAAGAGATTTAAAAATTAATTTTTAGAGAGAGGGAGGGAGAGGGAAAGAGAAACATTGAGAGCAGAACATGGATCCGCTGCCTCTTACATGCCCCCTACTGGGGATCAAGCCCATAACCTGGGCATGTGCCCTGACTGGGAATTGAACCACCAACCTTTCAGTGCACAATCGACACCCAACCAACGCAGCCACATCCACCAAGGCTATACATGGTGATTTTATTAAAGCAAAAACTCATATATTGGGCTATTGCCACATCAAAGTGTAATCAACTTATAATTTTACATGTTAAATGCCCAATGTCAGTTGCTTTGTAATTTTTTCCAAAGCACTGGTTATGCAAAATCATTACACTTTAGATCTGTGACTGTGCCTGTGTGTATCTCATGTACGGAGTAGATATGCCCATGCATTTTCACAATTACACAAATAAATGAAAAGAGAAAAATGGAAAAACATTTGAAAATCCAAGAAGACTGTTTACACTATAATATAAAACAATATATCAGAAATACCTTCTACCTTCATAATTTTCTTGTGTTTGTACATTTGTTTTATTTCATATCAGCAGCTCTGATTTATCCATTTAAATTTTGTATGTTCTTTCATTTTTTGTGGCTTGTTTAGTATCAGCTTATATTCTGCGGAGGAAAAATTCTTTGGATTTTTTTTTTTAATTGATGAGATTTCATCCTAGTTTGTTAAAGAGAACCAGCTGTTTTCTTGAAAGATAATTTTCTGAAGCTGTTGTGTACCATAATTACACTGCAATTACACAGCAATATCCATAAAAGCAGATGAGGATTCTATGTGTCTTTTTACTTCATTAGAAGTTGCAAAAATGATAGATGCAGTCTATCTCAGTTTGAATATTGCCCTCTATTGGCAAATTCATGCTCTGGTATAATCTAAAAGATTGTAGCAGTAAAAACAGAGATAGATTTTGGTTTTGGTTTTTAAAACAATATTAACACTTTGGGTCATAAGGTAACAGCATCAGAAGTTTCAAAAACTTTTTTACAATCAAAATTTTAAATGTACCGTCAAAACCTGGCTGTTTAAAAGAATCACCTAAGCGAGGGAAGTGTGGTTTGGGGCTTTTTTCCAGCATCAAATGTCAGAGCATTCATTGCTCCTCCCTCACTCGAAATCTACTTGAATCACCCCCCTCTTTTCAGTAGAAAACCAGTTGGATCTTTTCCTTGTTACCAGCGTGTTCCCTCTTCTTTGAAGCAATTCTAATAAAATGGAGATTTTGAAGTATCTTACCATTTCCAAAATCAGCAGTGAATCTTACCATTAATATTTCAGTGATTAAAAAGCTTTGAATATTTAGTCTTAGGTAGAAGAAAAGCTCATTTCTAATAAACTGCTGAGAAGGATTCTCATTTTAGGCCAGACAATAAGATCTTAACATGTTATGAGGAGGAAGATGTGAGAAAACCAGTTTTTCAAAACTGAGCTGCGATTAGCTGAAGTGTTGCAACATTTAATGTGAGTTCCGTGGTGGGAGAGGTGCACATGTTCAAATAAACACCATCTTTCACATACATTTGGTTCTGACTGGCAGCTGGGGAATATAGTATTTTAATAACATTTATCTTGGCAGAAGTGGGAGGAAGTCATTGAATTTTGTAACCAGCGAGGCAACCAGAGAAAACAAATCTTCTGAGTTATTTCATGACCTTCTAGGAATCAGTACTTTAAACAGATTTGAACATTTTTAAAAGTAAAAAATATTTTTCCCCCTAAATTCCACTTTTACCACTTATACCAGCGAGACTGCTATCTTCTCATGTAATATTCTTCATGGACTTGTTGTCTGTGCAGCAACTGAGATACGTTAGATGCAAAGTTTCTGGATTGATGTCAGATTTAGGAGCTGAGAATTAAAATTAGTTCCTTTCTTTGCCAACACTAACAACACAAGTCTTGGAGCACACTTCCTCGGAGGCACTAAAATGGTGACAGCTTCAGTAACCACTGGGGAAGTTTTCTGTATGAGAGCTCAGATTCATTTAACAACTCTGGCTTAGCATGCTCCCACCTCCATTGCCTCTGCCTTTGCTTAATTAATAACAGCACTGCCTCTTGGAGAAGAAGATTTATCTCACAAAACAAACACATTTCAAGCAGAACCTATATTTTTTACAAAAAAGAAAAAAAAATGTGCCTGTGATAATTTGTCTTGTTTCTTGTTGGACTCTTTTGCCACGTTGTTTGCACCTACACAGCGAGTTTTTCTTAAGTGAAACATAACTGCATAATTGACAGGTTCTTTCCCTTTCTAGCAATTTCAGCCCCTGACTGTGAACCACTGCTGATTAGTCTTTAGCAGTTGACAAAACTGTGCAGGTTACACGTTCGGGAAAGAACCTTCCCAGTTGCACGACAAGCACCTGGTAATGCATAGAGTTGGATTCTTCATCATTTAAGCTATTCGTAGAGACGAAAATCCCTTTTGTCTGGTTTTCACTTCTTGATTTGCTTATTTTCTTCATGCTAATATTTCTGAGCCATGTTTTAAGCATTTTACTTATAATGATATTCTGCTTAACCAAAAGCATTCTTCACACACTATATAATTATTTACTTACCCATTAGGCAAATATGTATTGAGTACTCACTGTGGGCCAGGAACAGGGACACATGCTGTAGATATGAGCATGGAAAACAAACAAACCTCCGTAGCACCATAGAGTCTACTGGAGGATGTCTGAAAATAAATAATTAAGTATCGATCACATCAACTGGTTCTAGCTTTAAGGAAAAATAAAACCAGGGATACTTTCCAGGGTTCAAGAAGGGAAGTGGAACTTTTTATGAAATGATGCAGAATCAAGGACTTATTATAGGAACTTAATGAGCAATAATTGCTTTGACACAGTTATGGAAGCTGATACAGAGGCCATTGTTTTAGCATTTAGTGGTGGGCCTGAAGTCTCCCTTTGTCAGCAGTGCTAACAATTGGGAGAAATACTGGATGTGAGGCAGAAGAGTATAAGGACCATTTGGAATCCAAAAGGTATTGGAATCCATAAAAGCATACTAGAACCCACATTTGTCTATCAGTACATTCAACCTTGATTATATGCCACAGAAGGTGGCACTCTCTCCAGTGGGACTGCAGGAAAGCTAAAGATGGTGATCATTGGATACTAGTAGGGAAACAGGGTTCTGTGGCCTTAGCAACTATAACTGTCACACACTAGCAGCCAAGGCCATATACACAAGGTGCAGCAGCATTGGCACCTTACAGACACATTATAGGGTAAAGGACACTGATTCATTTTCACCTTTAAAATCTTATAGTTTCTCTTAGAACCAACTCTGACCCAGAGTCATACAGGTAAGAGAATTCTGGGAGACATCATATCAGTTTAGCTGAATTGACAGAGCACAAAACCATATGCAGGTGGTGATATCAAGTAGACCTTTGGATTTATGAGTGTGGATTTCAGCAGAATGTCTGGCTAGACATACAAATATGCAATTCCTTGGCCTAGAGATGCTATTTAAAGCTATAAGACTGGGTTGAGATCATCAAGAGTAGGATTTTTTAGGGGGGGGCGGGGGAATCAAGCTCTGGATGACATTCCAATGTTTAAAGGTCAGAGAGCTATAAGGAACTGGTAAATACTCAGAATAATTACTGAACAGGTTAAGATGAGAACCAAAGAGCTAAGAGAACTATAGAAAATATGTTTTTAAATGAATGGAGAAAGAGCATGTCTTTCAATGGCTGCTGACAGGTTGGGACCCCACCTCACAATGTGGAGCCCACTGGTAACTTTGCAGGGGCTTCTTCTAGATAGAGTGAATCTAATTGAATCGGGTTCAAGAAAGAAGGAAGGGAATTATAATGCAAACAGGGTGCACAGTCAACTATAAGGAATTTCATTCTAAAACAGAAGAATAAACAAAGAGAAAGACATGAGGCCAAATTTTTATCTGTATGTCTAAGAATGGCTGAGTTGTACACTTCTAGGGCATACTTCTATGCTGATGACAATGTACCTGTAGAGAGAAGAACACTGGTGAAGCAGGAGAGATGAAGACCATTTTACTGGCAGGATTATTTATTCTGAAGGGACTTTTTTCCCTGCCAAATCCTCAATACAGAGAAAACTACATTCATATGAAAAAGAAGTGATTATATTCCATGTCAGTATTATTTCCAATTCTGAGCTTCCCAGAGAGGTATTAGGTGAGACCAAGCATGGGAGAGAGTGTGAGTCAGAAAGAGAGAAGTCTAACTAGTGAGGTGCTGGGAAATGTCACAAAGGGAACATTGGGGAATAAGGTTGCTTCACTGAGGAAGAGGTGGCTGGGAAAAGAAGCTTAAACATGGTTTTCGGAAATATTTATCTATAGCAAGGTCAGAAATCTTTCCCTAAAGGGCCACACAGTCTCTGTCACCACTACTCAACTTTCACACACAACAGCTTTGACAATACATGACGAAGAAGGTTCTGTGTTCCAATGAGAAATTAATTCAAAAACAGGAGACCAATCAACAGATATAAGTTTGCAGACCCAAAACTATAAAATAAAAATCCAAACAACAGTTTCTTATCAAGACATTGAAATTGGCACCCAGTTTACTGATGAAAATGCCACTTCAACAACTTGATGCATTCTATCCCAAGCTTCCAACCAGATCAGAAAATGTGCTTATTGCCACAAAGAAAACACTACTATCTGCTATTTCCCCCCACACACAACTGTGTGAATATATAATGATAAAAATATTAGGATAGTATGGAAAGTAATAGAATAATATGGAAATGATGGAAAAGTTATCATTCATATATTCTAAAGATATTAATATACCCAAAGAAAAACTTATTTCAACATATAAAGATAATATTCCTGATCAGAAATACACATATTCTTGATACATTAAATTCATAATCAAGTGTAATAATGTCTCCTTTAGTTGTGTGGGTTGTGTGCATTCATATTTGTGGTAAAACAACAGCAACAAAACACCACACACAGTATAGTTTACTAGAGAAAGTGAAGATTTTGTAATTACAGAGACCCAAGTTAGAATCATAGGTCTATCACTCCAATTATCTGTGAAATACGCTGTTATTAATCATCATTTACCGTTAGTATTCTCTTCTATGAAATGGTTTTCTAAAGTTTATGTAATTAATATATTTATTCCAGATTTTTATAAGTTGCATATGTATGGTATATAACAAAAGTGCAAATAAATATGGCATTATTTGATGTAGTTATAGGTATGCATATTGATATGCAATATGATTTTTTAAAACTTTTCTTCTTAATGATGGCATGATTTACTAAGTATGAGTAATAATGTTGAAATCCTTCAAATATTTCTGGATATTCAGTGACAAATCGCCTCTCTATGAAATCTCTAAATCAATTGTTCCCTTTGCTATTATTCTATTAATCAGGATAATTGACACAAACTGCCAAAACATTCAAATACTGTAATGGCAGTGACTTTAAACAACCAGTGAAATTCTCTCATAGCTTTCCAGCTGTACTAGAAATCAGTATCCAGGATGCCTCATTTGCAACTTTGCCATCCTCAGACCCTTCACGTTCAGTCACATCCATGCACAGGTAAGTAGAGCATGGGAGGAAAGTACAATGCTATGAGTTGTATTGGACTTAATGTGACATCACTTCTCCTTACATTCCTAAAACTCAATCACAAAGCACCGAAATTATTGCTTATGGAGACTGGGAAAGGTAGTTTTCATATACCCAGAAAAAGGAAGGAGAGTAAAGAACATTTAGAATTTTATTTTCAAAATGATGCTTAAATTGAGAATAATATTTATAAGAGCAGGGAAAATCCATTGCAATATAACAGGTGGAAATGTAAAATATATGAAATAAATATGACATTTTGGAAAATGTTATAATCCTGAAGACAATGTAATTTCTATGGACAATTATTTACCAAATATTTCAGACAGAAAAAAAAAGAAAACATTGGGATAGAAATGTTTTACTGAAAACTCATAACATGCAACTAACACAAATATACCTAGAGATGATTCTCCTTTACTAGCTAAATTGGCACAAATTCCCATAAAAGGCCCAATGGGACACTTATAGGTCTTTTTGTGTACCATTTCATTTAAATAGACTTTAATATAAATTATTTGTCTCAAACACCCTTGATCTGATTATAAACTTTCAGTGCCTAATACCCTAGAGTTGAGTATTAAGGGGGAATTATTTATTGAGACAGCATACATATTGTAAGTCACTTTTGTGGTCTTTCTTTTATCCTTAGAATATGATCTTAGGTCTAACCTCCCTTACAAAATAAACTGAAGGAGTCTCTAGAAGCATACAGGATCCAAGTTAAATGCTATGTACCAACACCCAATTTGTATGTCACTGTAAAGATCAGGTTAATATGAGCATGCCTTGTTTCATTGCACTTTGCCTCGTTGTGCTTCAAAGATGTTACCCCCTCTGCCTCGTTTTTAACAAATTGAAGGAAGATCCTTCATGGGCAAAAAGAGTACAACTCCCTTTTTTGAGGTAGCCTGGAACCAAACCTACAATGTACCAACAGTACACCGGTAAGCTCTAATTGATGAATGCAGCTTCTCCACAGAATGGAAAATCATCACCTCCCCCTGACAGGACAGGATTAGCAAAGTATAAATAACTGACAAGAGCTCTGAGCCATGGTCTCCTGAGCTGAAGTGATCCGCACACATTCAGTCTTATCTCATGACCCTTCATATTCTGAGTGGGGGATGAGGGACATTCAGGAACTGAGCCTGAGAATCAAAAGCCTTTGTCTAAGCTGTTAATATCATGGTGATTTCCCTGGCCTATGTATCTATTTTTCACACCTAAGCAAGCATCGTACCAAGTGAAGTCTGCTGAGTTTTACAACTTTGAACACAACGTCACCGACTCTGGTTGAGCATAACACATAGTGTACATATCAGAAGGGCACAAAAACAATGAACAAGATAAGAATCAACTATTATATTAAGATTGCATTAAATACCAAAAATGAACAAATAATCCTGGTGAGGGATTATGGGAACTCACTGAAAGGCAATGACCTTGTAGATGAGGTAAACTACAAAAGACTCATTAGCAAAATCAACCTGAAAATACCGAGGGCCCAAACCATGAGAGAGTCAGGGAAATTTTCCTCTGGAAAAACAACAGAAAGTGCAAAGGCCTGCAGTGGGAAGTGTGTCTGCTGCTTTCCTCTCTCCCAATTAAGTCAGTGGATAATTCCTCTAACCACTGAATTTTTTTTATTATTTTTTACTTTAGGAAACTTCAGTAGCCTTCAGAGAAAACCCATGACTTTAACTCGTCATATTCTTGACACTATGCATATGTCATCGATACTCATTTCTGAAGTTAGACTACATAGTTATTCTGCCTAAACACTGAAAGCTTTTCTATTACTTCCAAAACAGTCTTAAAAGTAATATTTGCAATCAGTTCATCTATGAAAACAATTTTCTTTCAAAAATAGAATCATAGTCATACATATTAATGAGTAACATTTTTAAGTCTCTTTGAACCCAGCTATCATTCATCAAGTAATGAGATTAAAAATGTGAAGGTGTGAAAATAAGTTATCAACTCTAGAGACTTTTTATCCAGAAGCTAAAGGACACTTGAGTTAACTTTTTGGTCATTTGTGTGATCCAGATAGAGTGATCATGTAAACAAGCCTTTTGAGCCCCCTCCACCC
>PVJC01034554.1:0-18742 GCA_004026665.1 Murina feae | reverse complement strand
GGTGGGGGCTGAGGGCCTGCTTGGCGGCTTCTCAGGCCCTTTGCGGGGCACTGGGGAGTGAGAAAGCAAGGCAGCAGGGTACCAGTGAGTGGGAAAGAGGTAGCGGGGGCATCTTGCGCTGCTTGTCGGCTGCCCAGGCCCTTTGCAGGGCACCAGGGAGCAGGAAAGCAAGGCTGAAGTGGCCGGGGTCCTGCTTGGCAGCTCCCCAGACCCCTTGGTGGCACCGGGGAATGGGAAAGGAAGGCAGCAGGGGACTGGTGAGTGGGAAAGAGTTGGCGGCCTGCTTGGCAGCTCCCCAGGCCCTTTGGGGGGCACTGGGGAGCGGGAAAGCAAGCTCTTGGGGGCTGAGGGCCTGCTTGGTGGCTCCCCAGGTCCTGGGGATCAGGGAGCAGGAAAAGGCTGGCCTGACCACGAGGCGGGATTTTCCCTGCTTTCTGGTGGCTGGAGGAAGATGGGCAGTAGGCAATCTTGGGAGGCAGGTGGCACCCAGCCCTGGTCACAGCTCAAAAAAAGAGAATAACATGCAGGAGAGTTTGAGAGATCAACATAGAAGGGGTGCCTGCTCCAAGTCTGGCGGCAGGCCCCCAGCAGGTAGACACACGCAGGAGGACTGCTCTGAGCCTCAGATGCGGCTGGGGGGCAGGTCCCCAGTGGTGAGACACACACACACACACACACACACACAAGGCGCCTGGCAGGCTGAGGCTATCATAGGGCATCCACTGAGGGGTTCCAGACTGTGAGAGGGGGCAGGCTGGGCTGAGGGATTCCCCCTCCCTCCCCCCCTCCCCGTGCACGAATTTCATGCACTGGGCCCCTAGTAAGATAATAATAATAAATTATGCATGTTAAAAAATAACAATTTTCCAAAGAGACGAGAAATCTGAGGCTACACCTGTATTAATTTTCTATTACTAGGCAATAAATTGCCCCACATTTAGAGACTTAAAACAGCACATATTAACTCTGTTTGTGGGTGAGGATTCTGAGCATGACTTAGCAGGGTTCTCTGCTCAGGATCTGACAAGGCTGTAATTAAGATGTCAACCAGGCTACATTCCCATTTGGAACTTGATTAGCGAAGACTCCTCTCCTAAGCTCACCGAGGCTGTTGGTAGAATGCATTTTCTTGTAGCTGTGGGCCTGAGGGCCACGCCTCTGACTGGCTGTTGAACGAAGACTGTCCTCAGGTCCTGGGGATCACCTGCCATTCCCTGCCATGTGACTCTCATTGCAGACATTTCACACAATAGCCATTGTGTTGTTCAAGGCTCATGAGAGAACCTCGTGCTACAGCCTGCTAATATGGAGTTTTATACAATGTAATACAATCACAGAAGTGATATCCAATTACTTTGCCATTTTCAAGAAATTCAAAGAGGTCATAGACTCCACATGCACTTAAAGGGATGGAATCAGACAAAGACCTCATTCACTGGAGAGTCACCAGAGGGTACGGTTCACTACAATCCTCTAAAATGCCACAGGCCACACATTTGGTTTGAAGACTATTAGAGAATTAAAGAGATGAAGGCCTTATAGAACACCTAGTCTAAATGCTAACATCTCAAAAATTGGGAAACGGGCTCAAGGAAATAACAATTACTTGCAGTCCAATACATTAGATGCAGAGCTGATCTGAAATCTAAAGTTGTTCTGAGCCCATTCGGTCCACCACTTGGATGAAGGCAGTAATTAAATTATGTCACTGAATCAATGAAAACACATCACTGATTTTTAAATATATATTAATGGAAAACAAAGGTTTCTATATATAGCATTTTTCTTCTAAACAAATGTTAGTGTATAGAAAATCAGTTAGTCAGCAGTCATTTGTATTGCTGAAGAAATTTTTTCTAGTCTGCACTTGAGCTGGGAACATTTTAGCTGTGGACTGTTTATCCTACTCTTATTGAAGACGAAACTTTAACAATGAAAGTAACCATAGTTAATCCTTTCTCATTTGACTCTTAAACAGATACTCATTATTCAAATATAATAAGTAAATACACTTATTCTATAGTAAGTATATTGCCAAAGGAATTGAGGTTTTGGTGTTTGAATTTAAAATCTGATTTTTATGTCTCCTGAAATAGAAGTCACATAATTTTCAACAAGTAATGAAGATAGTGACTTTATCATTGATATTACCAACTAAAATGTGAATTTTAATTTCTCCAATTTTTTTTCATCTCAAAAGCTGTTTGTTTTTATACAGACACTGCTGTGGAACAGGACAAGACTAGGCCACAATGGTAATTAGTCTGCAAGAAACAGCTTTATTCTGCAATAAAGCACAAGGACCAACTTTCATGACAGAAAAGTAGCACATAACAAGGTCAAATTTAGGTTTCCCTATATCAATGTCATATGACTAGCTCAAATTTAGAACTAACGGTAGCCTATGCTATTGTTTTTTAAAAAGGCTCTTATCTAGCTCACTGGTCATCTGGAGAAGTTCTTTCTATATTCATCAAAGTTTCAAAAAACAAATAGTGAAAATGCACAAAAATTTAGCTTTTCTTTCTGTATAGCCTCGGAGAATAAAATTTTTGTTAAGATTCTCAATTTAAGAAATAAAAAAGTAATATCTTTTGATTTTTAATTTATCTCCCAGACACAGGCAATTTTTGAAGGACCAGTAGTGGTCCCTATTTTTGTTTTCAGAGTTAAGCAAACATTTTTTTACATTTTCTCATAGTTTCTACTATAATATAAATTGTGTTGGGGGTGGAGAGAAAAACATGGACAAGCATTTTTAAATATTGTAAGTGTTAGACATATCTATACAGTTTGATGCTTTTGATAAAAAAAATTTGTCTGTGAAAATCAGTGATGAGTTGTGTTTAATATACTCAGTTATCTGTCTTTCCTAGATGTTATTGACGGTAATTTAACTTACTGTGTTCCTTACCTTCAATCATATTCTGAAATAACTATTAAAATATATGCAGCAGATTCAAACAATTATTAAAATAAAAATGGAAAGTTATCTTTAAAATGTTAGAGAGGTGTCAAAATATATATATGATTTAGAGTATAATGGTAAATTTGACATAAGTAAAGAGTTTTTTAAACTAATTTCCGTGGGATTGATTTGAATATATGAGCACCTTTTTTTCCTTCAGTTAAAATTATTTTTCCTGAGAATTCTCACAAAAACAATTAACTAGTATAATTGGAAAGCATGTTTTCTGGCAGATGTTGAGACTTTAGTGGTTGATGTAAATAAAAAAAGAAAAATTATAATCTATACCTATAAAAGAGTAACATGCAAATTGGTGTCACTCTGCTACACCCACCAGCCAATCAGAATGATATGCAAATTAAACCAACAAAGATGGCAGTTAATTTGCATACACAGATGCAGAGTAAAAACTGAAGACTGAAGACAGCATAGAAGGAAGCCAAGTGCTGCAGAAGGGAGCAAAGCAGCGTAGAAGGGAACAGAGGTGAAGCAGCAGAGATGGAGAAGAGAGGGAGCGAGGCAGTGGAGATGGGAGGGAAGGAAGTGGTGGAGAAGGGAGGGAGCTGAGGCGGCAGAGATGCGAGGAAGCGAGGCGGCGGAGAAGGGAGTGAAGCCCATCTCAGTGGCCTTCCTTCCCTTCTCTGCTTCGCTCCAGCTCAGGAAGCCTTATTCTTGCAGGAATCTTCCTTCAATGGGCCTCTAGTTTTATTATAATTATAAATATGAAAACATTACATTTGAGTTATTTGGTTATCAGTTAAATATTATATCAATCACTATAAATAATACAGGATATTAAAAGTGAGTTAAAATTAAAATTTTATATAACATTTCATATCATTAGAATAAAAATAATAAATTTATTAAAATATCCCAAAATTTCAAATATTTAATTCTCAATGAATGTTAACAATATATTTGCATCATAAAAGTTGTTTTCAATTTCATGTAGTAAACATACATGTTTAGAACATGCACTAAAGCATAACAAAGATGTATAAAATAAAGCAACTCATTGTTTTCCTTACCCCACCATCTTGATTTCCAACCAGTGATTTAACCAACTTTAAATTATCTGCTGCATTTTCTTTTACAACTTTGTTTTTAGCTGTATGTACACAGATAAAAGCTAGACTTTATCTTGAGTGGACAACTGCCATAGACAATTATTATTTCCTTATTCATGAAAAAATTATTTATCAGTATAAGTTCTATGTTTTTAAGGTAATAAAATATTCAATAAAATATGAATGAAAATTAAATTCAATTTAAATAATTTTAATAATTTTAGCTAGACTTTATGTTGTAATAAAAATATATACATTAAAAGAGAATAAATGTGAATTTAAAATTAAGTTGGAAGGTGTGTCTATTACATAGAGGCTGACTAATAATGTTATGACAAAAATTATCATACAAATTGTTTTATTTTCTATAATGTCATGAAGATTTTCTATTGTGCCCTAACTGGTTTGGCTCAGTGGATAGAGCGTTGGCCTGAAGACTGAAAGGTCCCAGGTTCGATTCCGGTCAAGAGTGTGTACCTTGGTTGTGGGCACATTCCCAGTAGGAGGTGTGCAGGAAGCAGCTGATCAATGTTTCTCTCACATCCATGTTTCTAACTCTCTATCCCTCTCCCTTCCTCTCTGTAAAAAATCAATAAAATATATTTTTAAAAAAGATTTTCTATTGTTACTGTCTTTGAAAAAATATACTACAAGCTAAGAAATAGAAATACTAGCTTGGAAGAAAATTATTACTCTTTAGAAACACTTTGATATTTATTACTAAAATATACTTATTTTATAATAGTTCAACTTGTTTGTTCTTTCTTTGAAATATTTTTATTTATTTCAGAGAGGAAGAAAGAGGAAAATAGAAACACTAATTATGAGAGAGAACATTGCTTGGCTGCCTTCTGTATGCCCCTACTAGGACCAACCCTGCAACCCATGCATGTGCCCTGACCTGGAATGGAACTGTGACTTCCAGGTTCACAGGTCAATGCTCAACCACTGAGCATACTGGCCCGGCTACCTTTTTGCTCTTGGTATATATCTTACCTTTTAATTGCATATGTAATTTATCTTCATTTTAGGAAAAGGAAAACAAAAATTAAAAAGTAAAATGACAATAAAACAAAATATAAAAATTCCTTTTAATCCAAGCACCCAATTACCATATAATATTTGATGAAATACCATTTATTGAGTCACATTCATGAAAATGAATATATCTAGAAATGTGATGTATGGCCCCTCTGCCTCAGATCCTCCTCCTAATTAGTATTAGTTTTTAGTTTTATGCAGGATATCAAATTCTCTGATTATTCATAAGTGATGCCATTTAATATGTTATACCCATGTAGCAGACACCATACTAGGTGCTGTCCACAGTATACTAGTATATGAATATTGAGCAAACATGGGAGAATACTGAATGGAAAAAACAAACAAAACACTCAAATTAATGAAGCCTTGAGCCAGTCCTAATCTCAGTCTTATAATTGAAATGACTGATGGCCTTGAATTGACAAATCATACTTTTGTAATATTTAAAAATGGGGCTTATTAGCTGAGTTAAATTTTATAAAATTTTCATGTTTGCACTATCTCAGTCTATAAAATATTTAATTTGCCTCCCATGTTTAATAAGTATTTATGTAGTGGAAAACATTGTGTTGATATTAAATTCTGCCAGTACTATTGATAGAAAATTAGCTCTTCAGAGGCATATTGATAAAAGTATCTCAAATGTTCATTAAATGTGACCTTTAGATAGAACGTATATATGCTACCAATGCGTTAGGACTCAAACTCTCTGGAACAGAGTAGCTTGTGGAAGAACAACAGTCCCGAGGAAACCGTTACTGCCCAGGAATCGGGCCTGGATGGGGTCCGCCTCGGGCGGCCTGTGGTGTATAGGTTCTCAACTTTGCGCAGGAAAGATTTCACATGAGTCCAGGTGATTTTGAGGGTATGCTTATTAAATCTGGGGACAGTGAAACAAGAAAGGCCTAGGAGGGAAGAAACAATAAGAGAGAGCCTAGGCAGAGCTACTTTGGCTTTTCTAGAGACATCGCAGGAAAGAAGTGAGCCAGGGCAGGGTTTCCCTTGACCTGCTGAAAAGTCAGAGAAAAGGGGGCCTTCGAGACAGGTTCAGAGGTTAGCCCTGATGAGCTGCCACTGCCCATTGCTCCCCTGGTTTCAAGTCTCCTGGGGACCCTTAGAGTTTAGGAGAGAGAAAATTCACTCCAAGAGCAGAGTTGAGTGTGTGTGCCCCAAGGAGGGCATGCTGGCTTCTTGGTCTTGAGGGGTTTTGTCTGCTTTCCAAAGGCTGGAATTTTTGGGAAAATGTTGGGGATAATCTCATTAGAATATTAATCAGTTTTATGCTGATATGCAAGATGGGATTTATTACCTTAACTTCATCTGTCCTTGGGTATGGGTGGCACAAATAACACTAATTGGATTTCTGATATCTATATCCCCGAGTAAGGGGGATTTAAGCTCTGGTTGGGGAGGAGAAGTGTAAACAATTTACTTTTAGGTGTCCTTGGTTAGGGAAGATAGGATTTTGTGATTTACTAGAAGGCTGTAAAGTTCTTGGCTATTTAACCATCTGTCTCAGTTTCTCTATTCCACTTGTCCTGGCTTAGTGGTCTAACTCAAAACGAGACAAGCAATAAGATAGAGAGGGATGGAGGTATGGAGGAATGTGAGGAGGGAGAGAAAAAAAAGAGAGAGAGGAAAGAAAAGGGAAAAAAAAGTCTTTAGAAGGCACCTCATAATGACAGAGAACTTGAAGAGCATAGAGCCTGGAAAGAATGAAATACAGAGAAGTGAACCAGCGTTGTATGAGTAGCTTTTTACCTCAGGCACTGCACATACTTTTGTGTAAGGTACAAGTCAGAAAATTCAGACACAAGATTAAATTTTAAAGAAGTAGATCTAGAGACGTGTAAACACGCAACGGACTGACAATTTTCAGAGGGAAGAGTGTGTGCGTGTGTGGGTGGAGGGAGGAAGAACAACCCAAGAACTTATATGCATAACCCATGGACACAGACAATAGCGCTAAGGTGAAGGCTGGGCCTGAGGAGGAGGCTGGGGTGGGGGAAAAAGGGGAACATCTGTAATACTTTGAACAATAAAGATAAAAAAATAAAGATAGTGAGAAGGCAAGAAGGGCTAATTCAAAGGTGGCCCTGATGTTCTGGGAAAATGACCTTCAGCTGAGGCATTGCCTCCTTCACCAAAACTGGATTAGCAAAACAAGCCAGGAGCACTGCCCTGAGGGAAGGGTGGATTGTTAGCTGACAGTAACCTTGGAACACCTGGGGAAAGGGAGGTTGGGAGTTCAGTTCCTCTAGGGCCTGAAGGGAGGGAACACATTTGCAATATGATTAACACAGGAAGCATATCTGAGGCAAGGCTTTCTCGTGTTATTTTGCTCTGATTTGGAACATTTTCCCAGAGACCGAGAGTGATTAAAACTGTGATTTCTCCACTCCTTCAAAGCATCGCTTAGTTTTTTTGGTCTTTCTGCAACAATAGAGAAGTCAAGAGAACTTAGAGAAAATTCATAGTGATAAAATAAAAAAAATTAGAATTTAGAGATTTTCAGGTAACAGGACTTGAGGGGACAAAATCCAGAGGGAACACAGGAACTCTTTCTCAGCAGGTTTTTCCCCTCACAGCATTAGCTGATTCCGTAAGATGCTCAGGGCCAGAGGTTAAGAAGCTAAACAGAAAGTCAATGAAAAGCAGAACAAAATTTTCTGCAGCCTCACATTGCTAAAAAAAAAAAAAAAATTAAAGTTCAGGAGGTGGGACTGTCTACAGTTGCCAAATTCCCACCTGGGACCCATGAAGACTGAATCTGAAGAATGTCAGGAAAGGTGAGGGGTCTGAAATTGTACCTCTTGAGTTAGCCTGCCCCAGTTTCCAGGAGGCTGGCAGAACAGTGAGACTCCTGAGCCAGAGGCAAAGGTCTTAGTGACTCAGGGCACAGCAAGCAGCACATTTGCTCTTTGGTCCTCATTGCGCCTCAAGTGCCACCAGGGAGATGTCAAACCAGGTCAGGGGTTGCTGCACACATGGTGAGTTTGGGTCCAGAGGAAGACACTTTGACCTTAGAACCCTGCAGGTACTATGAGGGGCCTGTTACTAATCCTGGGAAACTTTTGTCCTTGATCAAACAATATTATCTTGGACAGCGAAAAGCTCTGCTTTTTGCTCTGGAGAGAAATAGTATCTTTTTTTGCCAAGGCTGCTAGTTACACAAGTACCCTTGAGAAGATAGTTTGGGAGTAAAGCTGATATAAGACATGCAGAAACACCGTGTAGTAAAACAGAGGTTTGTTGAGCATTACCAAATTGGTGACCCAACCTCAAGTCAGGCTGTCCCTGATTGGATTAAAGTGATACTTCCCCCATAGACTGCCCATCAGAAAATAAGATTATTTCTCTTTGTAGGAATATCCCATTATCTGATAACCTGCAATTTTTAATACAAAATATGTGCTAGTAAAGATTACCAGGTGTACAAATACAAAAGAAAAAGAGAAAAATTTGACCAATGTAAACAGACCTAAAAAATGACACAGTTCTTGCATTTAAAGTAAATATTTGCATAGTTCAGGGTTTCACTGACTTTTATTTTTTTATTAATATTCTGAGTAATTTTCCATTTTATAATTCAAATGAAAAAATAGAGTACTTTATTTGTTGACAATTTTAGCCTTTTAAATATACTTATGTTTATTTATGCAAATCAAGTGTTATATCTTTTAAAACCTAAATAATTGTTTAGAGTATGAATGAAGTATTCCTTATATATATCATTACATTTTGGGAAACACTTTCTTTGCAGAACAGATTATAGCAACAGTTAATTACAATATACTTTCTAAAAGTATTAATTTTCAAAATTTCAATCACCGATAGAAAATAAACCTTCAGTAGTTTTGAATATTTAACACTATGTTAAAAGATATACTTAGAATAAGGAAGGATATTTGATATTTTGACAAGGTGAAGGAGAGGAATAACTTAGGCCTTCCAAGAAACTATATTATTTTATACATACATATACTCATAAAAAGCTTTTAAACAACAAAATGATGCATATGGCCAAATACCAATAGAACAACAACAAAGGGAAACTCACAAAATTAGAGACATGGATCAGACCATCAAACCTCAAAGGGAAGGTAGGGGAGGGCAGGGGTGAGGAGGAGAGATCAACCAAAGGACTTGTATGCATGCATATAAGCTGAACCAATGGACACAGACACCAGGGGGATGAGGGCATGAGTGGGGAGGTAGGGGGCATTGAGGGGATAAGGACACATATGTAATACCTTAATCAATAAAGAAAAACAAAACAACAGGGGGGGAAAAAAAGATGTCCAAAGAAAAGAAAAAAAATAAATAAAAGGCATTTCAAAGATGACATGAGTTCAAATGCTCATTATGACTATGAATATCAAGTGATAAAATTACTAATAAAAAGAAGAAAAAAGGAAGATTTAGATTGAACCCAACAGTCCTTGTTCTGCATCTCTGGGATGCCTATTGGCTATAATTAAACTTCCCATGCATTTCTGCTGTGGTAGGTGTATAGACTCCATCTGTACAGTGTGAAATTATATGGTATGTCAACAATCCTTATTTTTCCAAGCCACATAACAAATCTACTCTTCATTAAGGAACATGTCTCTTTTAGCTTTGGTTTTGCAAGATTTGGCTCCTGGTAATGACTAAAATTAAGAAATTAAATAGAGAAATTGAGCAGATATTAAAAAGCTGTGTAAAGACATCTGGTCCCAAGATGGCCTGTTTGAAGAGACTTGTACCAGCAATGATATGAGTTAGGGTTACTTGAAAAAATAATCTGAATAATAATTTAAATATCAAATTAGGATTATCCTATATATTAAAAAGGTAATATGCAAATTGACCCTAACAGCAGAGCCACTGTGAATGACTGGTCACTATGACCCACACTGACCACCAGGGGGCAGATGCTCAATGCAGGAGCTGCCCCTGGTGGTCAGTGCACTCCCACAGGGGGAGCTCTGCTCAGCCACAAACCAGGCTGACGGCTGCTAGTACAGTGGTGGTGGTGGGAGCCTCTCCTGTCTCAGCAGGGCTAAGGATGTCCAACTGCAGCTTAGACCTGCTCCCTGCTGGCAAGCGGACATCCCCTGAGGGCTCCTAGGCTGTCAGAGAGCTGTCTGACTGCCAGCTTAAGCCTGATCCCCCGGGGAATAGGCCTAAGCCAGCAGGTGGACATCCGCCGAGGGGTCCCAGACTGTGAGAGGGCACAGGCCAGGCTGAGGGACCCTCCTGAGTGAACAAATTTTTGTGCACCAGGCCTCTAGTCATTAATAGTTAAAGAAGAACAAATGAGGAGAAAAACTCCATACTAGTATTCATAATTTTACTATTATTTTATGATAGTTTCACACATTTTAATATATACTAATTATACATACCTGAATTCATAGAAGGCAAGAAATAGAAGGCAAAACTCACTGTTCATTTAAGACTATATGATCTAGTAATCTATATTCTTATAAATAAAAAACCAACAACTATGTATTTTTACTTTCTGATGCTATAGATCAAAATGTATGAAGAAATAGTAAAGATTGCATGGAATACCTCTAGCTATAGGTAGTTCCCACAATTAGATAAAAACTTACAGTTGATATTTTATAAATTAGCATTTTAGGTTCCTGGTGGTACACATGAAAGATAAATTTTGTATGATAATTAAGAAATTATTCTTTAAGAGTAATGAAGTTCTGTGTATGTATAAATATACATACATATGTATATTTATATATAATATATATAATATTTAGTAGAAGAGTAGATTCAGAGTTAAAAAAAGAGAGCATTTATTTTGATTATATAAAACATAAAATAATCATTCTGAAAAAGCAGGAATTATAGTCTATTCTAAGTAGTAAAAGCTGAAATTTGTCTTTTCACTGGCCATAGTAATATCAATTTCACAAGGGACAGGTGGGAACCATTATTATGAAAACCTATGTTCATACCAAAAAGTGTATTATTTTTAGAAAGAGAGAAAAACATTTTATTATAGGTCCATTAAATGGTACACTGTGTTCTTCAAGTACAATATAAATTTAGGGATATTCCATCCCATTTTGTGGAGGATGGGATGATTCATCCTGAATAGGCTTCCTGTTGAGGCTGAGTGGTTTTAATAAAAGAAGGAAATCAATGCCTAGCCATTGGAATATAGTGAATTTGTAATGCTATATTTTAATGAGGAAGCAATGAAAGGCCATTAGAAAGAAATGGATTGACCATCAACAGCACATGAAATAATTTATTAAACAAGCTTATGTGCAGGTAATAGGGTCATTAAAAGTATGTTGTAGGGATATACAAAAAAATTTTTTTTCAAGGTAAGTTTCTTAATAAGCTTCTAAACTGATGATTATTATCATTTAAAGGGGAAAAAAACCATAATTTACTAATTAGCTACAAACACTACTCTGACTTGGTAGTGAATTGTGGCGCACCCAAAACTATGTTCCACAGGGGGGCCAGGGGAAAACAACATTCACAAAGGACACCAGAACTTGCTGGTAAGATGGGCAATAGCATTATTAGGAAGGTTGGTGATTTCTCTCTGCAGATCATGACTCTGTTAGGTAAGGCCATGAATTTTGATGGGATTGTTGAGGCTCCATATTAATAGGATCCAAAGGATAATGCTTAACCATCAGCATTCAGAAGATCATAATTACCATAACCAAGTGAACAGTCAAGAAAGATTGGTCTATAGTGAGTTGTGAAGCTGATCAAAAGGGTATAGTGTTTTAGCGTCCAATGAGTAGATTAGGCAAGAGGATTTTGTGAGTAGGAAGCACAGAAAATTTGTCTCTCTACCTAGACAACAATTGCACTGGCACAATCTGTAACTGTTTTGCAACTCTCAGATTTACTGAAGGCTTGCAACTTCCAGGGACGCCTTGGACAATCAATTATGGTTCATTTCTTTTAGTTCAGCTCTTAGCAGATACCCATCCTCCATTCCCCAGATGCTTAGCAGGCAGCCTTGTATATATTTCGGGTGCTTAGGTTTAGGATCTAGTCCTGGATCTAGTAAGTCTGCTGTAAATTGGCCAAGCTAAAGTTCAGTGTACAGTAGGCTTACTGGACCCATGGACCTATCGATCGGGGACATGACTGTGTGGGCCCATGGATCCAGTAAATCTTCCGTGTCCCTTCTAATCTGGCTCCCATACATCACTCCGAAATTCTCTATTTTGCATTCCCAGGTCCAGTTCACATCACTTCCTTCTTGATAAATTTCTCGAACATCTTTTCTAACACTTCTCATCTGCCTTAACTCAAAGTTCAATTCAGTTAGCATATGCCTTCCTACAGCTCACATTAAATAAGCATTTATCATCTAGGATGTTAACTGGTTCTTTACGTTTTTGTCACCTTCTCTAGATTATAAAATCCCTTGAAGGTAGAGACAATGATTTAATCACCTTATAGTCCCTGCGTTTCTCTTAATGCTTGCTACCTGAGAGAAATATGATTACTTATTGAATGAATGGATTATTTAATGAGTCATAAATGATAGCCTAACATTTTCTAACATTTCTGTTGAAGTTATCCCTTTTAGCAGTAAATTTCCTTCACATTAACCTCTTTTCAGAACTTTCATCTCCCTGCCTTAAGTGAAGTTACACTTTACATCAGGAATACAGTTCCTGGAAGTGGGAGTATGAAGGAACTGGAAGAATAGGAGATTAAATCAAAGACCCTGATCTTTAAAATTTAATATTTATTAACCCCCTATTGAGGCTCCATATTAATAGGAGCCTCAAGAGGATGAGAAAAGATGAGGCAGTAGAACGTTTAGAAAACACCAATCTATTACAAGTTTTATTCTCCTAGACAAAGAAAAGTACCTCTCAAAATTCAGCTGGCAATATTTCTCATTTCTTCAATGTTTCAGGGAAAATCTACTCCAGGTTGAATGTCATAGCAGTTTAATTTCTATTGGTGCCAGCATATCTTACAGAGTCATGTCTTTTTAAGGGTTAACTTTCATCTCCTGTGTCAATTGGTCATAGGAAACTTCTTACAAGGAAGAGACAATACTGACAAAATGGACTAGCAGGGAGTGAAACACCTGCTGGTAAAAATATCTGTACTAGTGCTGGCCCTGGAGGGGATTCCTTGACATTCCCAAGAACACTGGGGCCCCAGGGATTTCTCTAACCTGACTGCTCTCTGAACTCTGTTGGAGCAAAGCTCCCACCCTCTACCACATGTGAGACTCACAAAAGAATCTAAGTGATCTGCTCTGTCAGTTCTATAGATCCTAATAGTTTCTGGATGCTTGGGATTCTGTTATGCTCACTGTAATTCTTTGACTGTACTATCTCTTCCCAGCACTCCCAGTCTATTAAAAAAAAAAAATAGAAGCCCCCAAAAGACTGTTTTAAGATACTGGCGCCCTATCAAAGTATTTCTTAATGGTTTAGTGAATGAAGTATTTTCAGAATATCCTTAGCTATCCTAAATCCTGAAAATAATTAAGGACCCATATGATATATACACACCATCATGCCCATCTACCTCACTCATTGAATGTCTTCATCAATATGACTTCAAGGATTTTCTGGCATCACAGAAAACAACGTGGATTCATGTATAGGAACAAGGGACCTTCAGCCCAGGTTTAAGTCTCAGTTCTGTCACTTACTGTATCAATTCCCGAGTTCTTGCCCTGCCTATGAAATAGGGGATAAAAAGCCTTTTGATGATATATAGATGTAGTGATAAATCAGTTAATTAATCTATGTTTAAAACAGAGCTTGGAACATACAGCAGCTCTTTTATTCATAGAAGATGTACTCAAGGACTCCCCGGTGGAGGCCTTAAACCACAGATAGTATTAAACTCTATATATACTATGTTTTTTTCTATACATGCAAAGCTATGATAGAATTTACGACTACTCTTTGGCATATCTAAATTGCCCACATCACAAATCTAAATTGCCCACATCACTAGCCTTGCACTTTGGGGTCATTATTAAGTGAAATAAAGGTTACTTGAACACAAGCACTGGGATTCCACACCAGTCAATCTGGTAAATAAGATGGCTACAAAGTAGCTTACAGGAGGGAAATGTATGTACAGCAGCAGAGAAAAGCTGTACAAAAAGATGATTCGTACCCTGGGTGGGACAGAGCTGGATAATTTGAGATTTCATCATAGTGCTTAAAACTGCACAGAATTTAAAATTTATGAATTGTTTATTTCTGGAATTTTCCATTTAATATTGATGAACCACAGTTGACTACAGGTAATTGAAACCACAGAAAGCAAAACCACAGGTAAGAAGGGACCACTCTGCTAAGAAATCAATGAAAATAATATCATTATCTGAAATGTATTTACCATAAGCCACTACTGAGTCCATTATTTACACAAACAATTGAGAATAAGATTAGAAAGACTTCGAATTGTGTAAATCAGTTGTGGTAACTCCAAATTCACAGGTGAACACCCTCCACACACACACACACACACACACACACACACACACACACACACACTCTCTCACACCCTGAGAATCTGGGTTGATGATACATACCCAAGCACCAGAGAGAGCTTGCTCACACGCTAGGTGTACCGGTTAATAATGCGGTAATAAGGCGTTGGGTGAACAGAGCACACTTCCGAGCAGCTCAAAACAGACCTCGAGAAAGCAGAGAGTGGGAATGGATTTGGGATTTCAGGATGATTAAGCAACAGGGTTGTAATGAGGGTTTTCTCATCTGACTAGGGCTTGGTTCGAATTTCCTGCTGATGCCAGAGGAGGCAGCACCTGGCTTTCCTTAGCAGCACTTCCAAATGTGGACCAGAATGAAACTGGGAATGATGGGGCTTGAAAGCTGTTCACAGTCAAACATCAGAATCGAAATCAGACTGTTCCTGGCATGAGTCCAGGAATTCAGAGTGTGTAAGTGCGCCATCATTGGTACAGTTTCACCAATGTAAATATACCACAGCTCATTGCTATATAAGGATAGTAATGAAATATTACATACCATCTAGTATCTATTTTGTCGCAGGCACTGTGTTCTTACAGAAATTTAACACAGTGATCCAGATAGCAGACATGAAAACCAAGGTTTAAAGGTATGAAGCCATTTGCCTAAAAATACCTTTAAAAAAAAGTCAGTGGATAGAGTATGGGCCTGCAGACTAAAGTGTCCTGAGTTCGATTCCCTTCAAGGGCTCACATCTCAGTTGCAGGCTAGATTCCTGGCCCTGGTTGGGGCAGGTACAGGAACAACGAATTGATGTGTCTCCCTCACACTGATGTTTCTCTTTCTCTATCTCTCCCCCTCCCTTCACTTTTTCTAAAAATCAATGGAAAAATTAGCCTCCGGTGAGGATTAACACAAAAAAGGCAGTGGAACAAACTGATCTATCAGATTCCAAAGCTTCTAACCTTGTCATTGTTACATACTGCTTTTCTGGTAAATTGACTGTGTTCCACCAAGTTATAAACCAGAAAAAAAATTTGGATCAGATAGTGAAAAAGTATTGAGATTAATAAGGAGAACCAAAAGATATCACCTTTATTTGCATTCAAGTTTGAATGAAAACAATAATCATTAACTGGGTAACAGTAATAGTAGCGCTCACTTGGATCGACATGTCAGGGCATTTACATGTAAACTGTTGAGAAATAGCCCTCTTCATACCAGGAAGAAAATAATGCATATACAATGCAAACCTTCAACATCATATTAGTTCTCTTGCAGATTATTATATTTTAAATATTTAGTATATATATCACATACTTATTTAAGAGTGTTTGATTCAGCTTTCCTCATTCTAAGAAATTTAATCTAAAGTAAAATACTTTAAAAATCTAAATGCATCTTACTTAAAATTAGGTGTTCTTTTATCACAGTAAAAAAAGATCACAACCCCTAAATTGTCAAAATTATTCTTGTAACATTGTTTAAAATATTATAGTGTCAGTGACATACAACTAATCATGAAGCTGCATGAAAGGGAGCCCTGAACTCATAAACGGCCCAGTGGAATCTATCATTTTGATAAGATTCTAGGAACAGTTTCTGAAGTAATTTCACACTATGATGCACTATTTTTACCAAGTTTGTAAATTGCCTTATAAGACAATATAATGCAGAAGAAAATGTAAACAGCTAAATCATTTATAAAGACTGAGAAGATATTTTTGTCGCTGCTTATGAATTCTAAGCAATATGCTTTCTATTCTTTGTATCACAAATATTGATTGAGTTATTTTGTATTTAAGAATTTCAAGTACAAGACTATAAGGATTTATCATCTCTTATTGTGTAGATCATAATTTAAGCTCAGTTTCCATGCCTAAAAAAATGTATCCAATGCAATAGGGCTGATTTAACCTCATCAACATGCGACTTAATGTTTTTCAGTCTGCTTCAAATCATATTTCACATTTTAAACTAAGGAGGGCATAGTAGTTTACAGTTATTATTTATTTTATTATATTAATAAACCATATTTTTATATATATTAATTTAATTAATTGTTATAAAATCTCCAGAAATATTATCTTAGATAGAATGTGAAAATGCATAGAATGATCCTATCACATAGGGAGTAAAGCATTTAGGTGCAATGAAAAATATGTATTTTTATTTTGCCAGAACTGAGTTTCTGACACTACTTTGAAAACTGATAAACAAAGGTCTACATATCTTTTACCGTTTACATGTTAGGAGACTTTATTATATTTGCTAAATTCATAAAGACGATTACTGCAATGTTTGCACCTGAAACCAGCTTTACCCAGTTCTCCAGCCCTATCCCCCAGCCTCCAGAAAACCACAAATGTAATAACTGTTTCCATGAGGTTTTTGTTTGTTTTGTTTTTTTTTAGATTCCATATATAAGCAAGATCATACAGTATTTTTCTTTGTCGCACATACTTCACTTAGTATTATGCTCTCAATGCCCATCTATGTTCTCACAAATGGCATTGATTCCAAAATTTGAGTTGGGTCTGGGTTCCTTGTCGCACAAAAGCAAAGAATGCGTTCCACAGACAAAGAGGTAAGTGAAAGCAGAGTTTTTATTATGAAAAAGCTTCCTATAGCAGAACCCAAACGTGTTGCAGTAGAAGCTCACTAGTCTAGGGGTTTCAGTTTTCCTGCTCTTACCTTCTATTGGCATTTAAACACACACAAAACAAACAAACAAACAAACAAACAAAAATCCCACCAGCCCATCTCCTATCGCCCTCATCTCCCTGCTTTTAGTCTCTGCTTTTGGGTTCAGGGGGAAGGAGAGCTCTATGGTCAGCTGGTGGTACATTCTGCCTACCTTGCTCACATCCTAACCATCTTGTTTATTTCTTCCTTATCTACTATAATCTACTTCCTTCCCTCCCCACAGCCCTTACCGTAAACTGCTTAATCATCTCTAATTCACAGGATTTCCTTCTCTTTTATGGGCAAATAAGATTACTTTGTATATTGTATATGCACTACATTTTCTATATCCATTCATCCATGGATAGAAATATAGGTTGTTTTCCTGCCTGGACTATTTAAATAATGCTACAATGCACATGGGAGTGCAAATATCTCTTTGGGATAATGTGTTTCACATACATATGTGTATATATATATGTATATGTATATGTATGTATATGTATATATGTAAATATGTATATATCCAGAAGCAGAATAGTTGGTAGTTTTATTTTTAATTTTTTGAGGAATCTCCATAATCTTTTCCATAGTGGCTATCTCAATTTACAATCCCATTAACAAAGGGCATGCTTACTGTTTCTCCACATTTTCACCAGCATTCGCTTTCCAGTCTTTTTGATGATAGCCATTTCAAAATATCTCACTGTGGTTTTGATATACATTTCCCAAATTACCCATAATTACCAAAGTTGAACACCTTTTCACATACCTGTTGGCCATTTGAAGAGCAGTTAATTGCTATAGATATTGTCAGTAGAGGGGGAAAAGCTTTGCTACCATGGAGTTTAAAAGCCCTGCAGTTCAAGGGTCAGGCTGTCTTTCCTAGATTCTAATATCTGGTTTGACAGATGGTTGTGAACTATCTAAAATGTCAAAACACTTCACTTTTGCCACTGTCTGTGCTTTTTTCCTAATACACTTTGATCCAGCCAACCTTCTATGTGGGCTGCTTGGTTACTCATTCTCATCTCTCTCTCTATATATAAAAGGCTACTATGCAAAGTGCCCCCTCGGGATTTTGACCGAGAGAACCAGGGTTTGTTCATTCGCTATATTGTGCACTGACCATGAGGGAGTGGCGTGGAACGTGGCAGGCAACCAGCGTCTGTGGCAGGGGTATTGAGGGAGTGAGGGAAGGAGGGGGCAGGAAGGCAGGGAACCTGATCGGCCCTGATCGCCAGCCAGGCCTGGGGACCCTACTCATTTATGTATTTCATGCATCGGGCCTCTAGTTTGCTTGATAAGAATTTTGGTTTTTATACTAGAATGTCCTTTTACGGTATTCTCAGAAAGTTAAAGAAAAATGATGTATATGTAGTTGAATGTTTTATCTCTCCTACACTTAGTCTTATCTTCTATAATAAAAGCAAAACATGCAAATGTGACCATCACCACCAGCCAATCAGAGTGGCTGTATGCAAATTAACCCAGCCAAGATGGAGGCCAACAGCCAATCAGAG
>PVJC01034553.1:0-18756 GCA_004026665.1 Murina feae | reverse complement strand
TTTCTGTGGCGAATTTTGTACTCACTCAACAATTATCTAAACCAGTAAAATGCTTTATGAAACATTGTAAGTTGGTTCTCAATAAAAGTATGCCGTCAATAAAACAAATACAACATCAAGTTTTACATATGAGAATCCTCCACAGCATGGGTCACGGGTATAACATACATGTTACATAGGATCATGCTGTGATTTGTAAAACGTGTGCATTAAGGATTTGGAGAATTTGCAATAAAAGTCAAATGATCACAAATGGGTCTCAACTCCTTTTTAAAGCCAAGTTTTGTACACCCTGTGAAAATACAATAGAAACTAAGACCAGACTTGAAGAGAAAGAAAGCAAGATAACCTTTATAGAAATATTTAGGGGGGGGGGCATTGCAGAGTCATTTAATCTTAAATAAGTGGGCCAACATGCTGGACAATATACAGAATTCATTAGAAAGCCACCCCTCATATTTTTCTATAAAGTTTACATTTAACACTTCTTAAAATTATTTAATGATTTGCCATCTGCCTTTTGCTCACCCAGAGAGCCTGGGCAGGGGGTGGTGATCCAATGGGTGAGGAGGAGGGAAGTGCTGAAGGGAGACGAGTCTTTTACCATGAGGCAGAATACTTGTGAAAATAAATATTTGTCTTTGTTATCAAGGTCCCTAAAACATGCGGTGAGGGTGAGGTTAAAACACGAGCAGTGTCAGGGAAGGAAAAACCCAGATGCCTGGTGACATGGAACAGGTGATAGTATGAAACAGTTTCGCATATGGAATATTTTGGATTTCATTAAAAAATAAGACACAAAAAAATAAGCTTGAAAGAAAGTTACAAGAAAAAATCCATTCGCGAGTTCCTTTTGACTGCAGCTGTTCTATAAATTACACACATATTTATATCAGCACGCATCTACATCAGTATGATGTATATTATTCATACGATGACAGGAGATGATAATCAATGAGCTGTTTTCTCCCCACAACTTAAATTGTTTCAAAGCTCAGTTACATTTTTATTAAAAAGAAGAAATTGTGACGACCCAGGTGACTGTTTTTAGGGGAAAATGAACACCCAGAAGGAGCTCTTGGGGCAAACGAGGGCATGCACAGCGAACAGAGCAAATATTGCTGCTGAGTTTTGGGGGCAGGTCTGCAGGCTGGGGAAGGACCTGAAGCAAGAGGCCCTGAGATCACGGTGAAGAGCTGGCCCAGGATGAAGGGATAACTGCGTTCGGCCACCGCTGTCTGCACTGCTTGGTTTCCTTCAACATCAGCAAACCCTTTCCTGCTCAAATGTCACCCGCCGCGCTCCACTCCACTCAACGCAGCCCCTGGTCAGCCCACCGGCCTCCTGAGTCCCCGTTCAGGCCCAGGTGCTGAGGGAGCAGAAGCAGCAGGCAGAGGGCCTGCGACCCCCCAGCCACGGACACCGCCCTCGGGTCCATCGGGGAGTGCTCCCGGCACCGCACCCTGCACCCGCCCGGCGCAGCCTGTTATTTGATTACCCAGCGCAATCCCATTAGACACTCATCTTTGAAACAGCACGAGAAATGCTGACGAAACGCCTCTGCAAACATTAAAAACGTCCTGCGTGAGGAGCACCCGGTTCCAGTCGCCCAGTAAGCGTGGGGTGGACGCTATTGAAAGACTTGTCAAAGACAACAGCAAGCGAGAAAGGCAGACTCGGGGCCTCCAGAAAGAAAGCCGTGGGGGACCCGGTGAGACGTGGTGAGACGAGCTGGCCTTTCTCCCGCTTGGGAAGCTGGGGGGAGGGGGCACCCCAGCAGCACTGTGTGCAGAAGTGGCAGGTCGTCTAGTCTCCTCAGAAACCCAGACTCACAGCCTAGTCCCGCTTATGGGGAGTGTCTGGCTTCGTGCCCCCTGAGGGGTGCATTCTGGTACGGTGGTGTCACTAAATAATCAGATGATACACAGGCAGGAAAAAAGTATCTGTCGATGTTTAGGGACTCAAAATACCAAGGAAAAGGGGACTCCAAAGCTATAGAGGTCACAGGGATACTTTTAAAAAAATATGTACTTTTCTTGATCTCAGAGAGGAAAGGAGAGGGAGAGAGAGAGAAACATCAATGATGAAAGAGGATCATGGATCGGCTTCCTCCTGCACACCCTCTACCAGAGACCAAGCCCCCCACCCTGGCATGTGCCCCGATGGGGAATTGAACCATGATCTCCTGGTTCATATATTGATGCTCAACCACTGAGCCACGCTGGCCGGGCCATAGGGATACTTTCTGAATAGACAAAAACAGATCAAAATCAATCTGTAAAAAACTGAAATGGTGTGCAGAGGGGGCGGGCGACAATGGAGTGGGTACGAGCTGCTCGGTGAAACGCTCATCCAGGGAAAGCAATAACAAGTCTGCTTGGGTGACCGATACTCCTAGGGAGCCAGACCGGTTTCCTATTCCACCTTTAAAGGGATATAAAACCAAACGTGAAATAGTCTCTCCGCGGAACACAGGGCAGCTGTGAAAATAAATTACCTGTGGCCAAAACTGCGTGAAGACCCCCTATCGGATGAGCCACTTTCATCCAATTCAAAAGCAAGAATGTACATGCATTACATGTTTAAAGAGGCACCCAGGCCCGGTCACCTTATTTCTAAACACAAAGGAAAGAGGGGCCCTAGACTTAGCCCAGTGGCCGCACCGGAGGCAGGACGGGCCTGGGAAGGCCCGCCAGCAGCTCACTGGATCGCCATCACCTAGCGACACGCTGTGCGGAGGACTCATCGGTCAACGATGACTGTGCTTCTTAGCATCCTACATGCTATTATGCATCAAGTTCTCAAAAGACAAATCAGACAGTTGGAAGAAGGCTTGCAAGGAGACAGCAGACGCCAGGGCCCTGGGTGGGTCATGGGTCATCGCCGTGCACCGAGGTAGGTGAGGGGAAGCTGGGGGCTGCAGCACGGGACCCCGGGGCCAGGGGGGCTGGTGCTGACAGAGTGACCTCTGGCACCTGTGGAGACCTGGGCGCTGCATAAGGACAGGTTTACCTTCAGGCGATGGAATGACATCCACGCCTCGTCCTGAAGCCTGTGGTCCCAGCCCACGGCCTCCCCCCGAGATGATGCTCTGCAGGATGGTGTGAAAGCGGGCCTGCGTGGGTGAAGAGGAGGTCACGGTTATAAAGGAATAATGACAGTGACAGTCGGCTGGGCGCACTTTTCATGCAATAAAATGGACCGCCTTTTCCATTACCGAGTGTTCCGGCCCAGTTTGGGCTAAGGGGGTAGTTCCTAATGAAAGATAGGAATTTTCTAAAAAGCTGTAAAAGTGCCAAATGCAAACATTAAATGGACCATAGAACGGCTATGGGACGCTGCATGGGCTCCACCCTTAGGGGAGGGTGCGCCTCAGGGCCACCCTCCCGTCCCTCTTGATCTGCTTCTGTCCCTCCTGGCAGCCTTGGCCCCTGATTGTGAAATCCCAAGACCTGCAACGCATCTAAGTGCGTGCTTGATATTTTATTGTTTTTTAAATCTTTATTCTTGAAAGGATTACAGCTGTGCCCTTTTTACCCCCATTGACCTCTCCTAGCCCACCCCCGCCTACCGCACCCCAGGCCTTCACTGTCTCATTGTCTGTGTCCATGGGCGATGCATATAAGTTCATTGGTTGATATCTTCCCACTCACCCACCCTCCCCTGCCTTCGCTCTGATATTTTTTAAATTCAGCGTTTTATAATAAAACTAGAGGCCCGATGCACGAAATTTGTGCAAGAGTAGGCCTTCCTTCCCCCGATGCTGGCACTGGCTTCCCTCCGGAACCCGGGACCTGGGCTTCCCTCACACCCCTGCTTTGTCCAGAGTCATCCGGAAAGACATCTGGAAGGAGGTCAGGTCTAATTAGCATATTATGCTTTTATTATTATAGATGAAAGCACAATGTCTAAATGGCTAAGGAGTAGAAATTTGAAGTCAAATACGGTGTGGAAAAGTTGGATAATAAAAAAAGCCGAGTGCTGCTTCCTGTGGTGACGCCAAGTCAAGACTGCACTTCTCCGAAGAGGAACTCATCAAAACAAACGTGAACAGAGATGTCCTTATGTTTCAGGGAGCACATTTTGTTAAAAATTATATTCCCTCTTGTGAAAACCCAGGATCGTTTTATAAAAGAAGCCTGCGGATGCCTCCTGTGCAACTGGATGGAATGTTTCAGGGTCACATATCAGAATGACAAGATCATAGAATAAATGAAGGAACAAACAAGTTCATTCTGGTTTTAATTGAGTTCGATGAGAGTGAGACAAAGAAAACCATGGCATCTCAGAGACGTTCCTGCTTCCGGCATCTTCCATCACCTGCTTCAGGTAAAACTGTGTTTTTTATTTTCCTCTAAAGACTTTCCCCAGTAAGCTTGTTTCTGTGTGTCTGGTCTTTCTTTTCATTTCCGATTTTGAGGAGCGGAAAGGAATATCTGATTTTACAGCTGAGTGGATTACTCAGCCTCTGACCAGGAGATAGCAGCTGGCTGAGGGCTGATGTAAAACAGACTTTTGCTGCCCTCTTTTGGAATAAACACACGAACAATGGCCCTCCCAGTCCATGCACTTTGCTATTGTCTGTCCTACCGCTGCCTCACGGCTCAGGAGACAAAGAGCTGGAACGCAATGATCAAATGCCTTGTTATTTAAAAGCTGGAGATCTGTTTTACCTTACGAATGCAAAAACAATGTTACTCAGCATAGGATTAGTTAACAACACACTGAACAAAATTATAATTGCATTGAATACAACAAATCCAGATTACAAGTAATCTGCAAACTAAAATAGCAATGTTTGTCCTCAATATGTGGGGTTTCATGGAACCTTGTAACTAGTGACAATTACATAAATGGAAACTTTCAGTATAAAGTAAAATGGCAATAGATTTAATTATTAAAATGTTAGAGAAGCTTTATTCTACCACAATAATGAAATCACTGCATTTATTTTAATGCCTTACGTATGTATTCCCATTTTGGTAATAACACTGGAACTGACAGGTGCTGTTCCTGTTACTCACAGGCAATACACCAACGTTTGGTGAGTCGGTAGGGATTTTTAAAAGCAGGAAATTTTAGGCAAAACTCAGATCTGATCCGACAAGTTATTATGCTCCCCTTCCTCCACCAGAAAAAAAAAAAAACTGTCAACACAAATCTATGATCCCAGATATTAAACTTTATAATAATAACTACAAACTACAGCCAACACCAAACAGTGGGTCTTTAGAGTTAGGATTGAAACTCCACCTGGAATGACCTAGGGCATCAATAACACGACTGAGAGAGAACAAGGTGAGAAAATTAAATATATGCATACACTTCTGCTGAGATGATCCAACCAGCACTGAGTACAATGGGAACCAAGTCATGCGAAAGGTGAAATATGGTTATTCCTGTCTGTACAGGAAACCCTTTGGAGGGACGCGTCTTGAAGACGTGATCCAATGAGTGACTTTACCTGATTTGAGGGAGAAAGAACCTAATGTTTCAGGATACTAGTCTACACCGCCAACAAAGAGAACCCAAAACATCAGCAAACAAAGCAATTAAATGGACTAGTCCCAAATGTGGCCAAAATCCTCCTATTAAATAGGAACCATTGTCTGTGTGAGAAACATCTGGTTTTGAGCATATTTAAAAAGTTGAGTTTTAGAAAAACGTGTTTATAATATTAAAACCTCCCACTGTACAGGACAAATTATTTACAAGTTGTGGACAGAAACCTTGTTGTGATTATTCCATATAAAGAGGAAATTTCAAAACCCTTGGCTATCACACATAGAGAGCTGGGATCAACCATTTCAGATGTCAGCAGACATGCATGTATTTTAGTATGTAACTGTTTGTAAGTATAGTGTAATCCATAAAATATCTATGCAGTATATAGAATTTTATAATCAGTAGTCTTCATTCCCTTTTAGGTATTTTTGCAACTCTACTCACTCATATTGCATGATAGATACTTAGATACCTCAATCAAAATACTTGTTAACTGGATTAGTATTAATAATTATACATACATATTACCATTCAAACCTCCATGTTATGTTAAAATTGCATAAATGTTAATTCAGTTATTATTATTCCAACGTGACCAGATATTTCAACACTGATGCCAGACAAAAATGATGAACTGATGGACAAGGTGACATTTCTGGAAGGAAAATGTCTGGACAACCTTGGGGGCTGGAAGGTCATCATGACAATGAGGCACAAATGAAGCTAAACGACGCGGGCTTGTCCTCAGAGTCAACACATCCAGGTGCAGCTCGCCATGTTGAATGCTGTCCAGTGAGCCTAGATCTATAGATAAGCAGTTTGTTTGGTTCAGGGTAAACAGATTAAATAGACTTCGTCTAGACAGAGTGACCTCACTGCATACATTTGCTCCCACAGAAGCCAGAATCTAATGAAAATTCCAAATTACTTTATTAAATAAATGTCTTTAGCTATGCATATATGTCGCTTTTTCCCCTGTAGTCCTGGCAATGCTACTGTGATGGTAGGAGCTTGCATTCTGCATAAAAAATGTGCAGGAAAATCCTGTGGTAGAAACATAACAAACTGTATAGAAGTCATCGCACTCTTATTTATCCCTTTCTTGTGGCTGTTGATTTTATTTGAATTCACTACTATCTCTGGGGAGATGTGCAGTCTCATAGGTGCCTGCAGGCTAAACCTGGTGATTTTGGGACAGATGGTATAATGGTTGAACAAGAACTGGCAAAAATGAGAACATAAGAAAAACCCCAATTTTCTCGTGTCTATGTCTGATATGTGCATGTGTGTGGGAGTGTTGCCTTGTTTTAGGTTTAACTCAGCTCTTTGTTGTTGTGTTGCTGTCTGTCCTCTTGCTGTGTTGCTGTTGGGTTGGATAAGTTAACACTTCACTGAAAGAAGTACAGGGAAAGGTAAGGGGGGACCTTTAGAGTTAGGACTGAAACTCCTGGAATGACCTAGGGCATCAATAACACAACTGGGAGAGATTTTAGCAATTCCAGGGGCAGCAACACTACCCTTTAGATTTGGGCCACTCCTGTTATCTTTGGGAGTAAGTGATATTTACTGATTCGTGTCACAATGGGGGGACTGCATCCTTAAAAATCAGGTTAAAGTGCTAATGATTATTCGGGCTACTTTAAACCTCCAACACAGCAAAGAAGGGACGTCCGGGTGAGCAATTTCAGGAAGAAACAACGATCGCTGTGTCCAGAGGCTATGACCAAGATGCTGGGTGTAAGTAAACGTCCCGATATTTTACAAATTATGTGGATTAGCAGGTGTCATGTTTGGGAAGTGATTGCAGATTCTCAGAGCGACAGCAAAGCAGTTTCCACTGCTTCCAAATTTGTAAACTAGGACAAAAGCTGAAATGTACTTGGCAAGATGCATGGAGAAGGTGTTTTCATTTTTGTTTGTTTTATAAACAAACACCTCTGCCGATTTTGCTGCTTCCAGTGGGGCAGGAAGGTCTGTGGGGATCAGCATTTCAGCTTTCCTTGGGTTTTCCAGTTATTGTCCGCTGCCTACAATCAATCCTTCTTGTCATTGGCAAGTCAAACTTGCAGCGCATCCATCTTTCAAAGCGCGGTGCACAAACCCATTTCACCTGGCACAGAGGGATGTCACCAGGTGCTGCTCTTTGTTAAATGCTGGTGTGGGAAAAAGGGGTGCAGAGCCCGGGCCAGCTGGGGGTGAGGTGCGAGGAGGCTGTCTCTTACCTGTTCCTGTGCCTGGGGCCGGAGGAAATGGCAGGGCCTGTCCAAAGGGAAAGAAATGAGTGGCAGAAATGGCATAACTGTTATCGACCCCGACTCCCACACCAGCACTCAGCTGCCAACACTGCACTCGCTTCTTGTGAGAACTTGGGTTCCCCATCTTGGGGCATTGGACTGATTACAGGATTCACAATGGAAGGTAAGGTTTTGTGGGAAGAATGGCATTTGAAAGAGAGGTTGGATGCATGGAAGACAATAGCTGTAGGAAAGTAAGGAGCAGCCCAGTGTCGTGGCTCAGTGGTTGAGCATAGACCTATGAACCTGGAGATCACAATTTGATACCCAGGTAGGGCACATGCCTGGGTTGTGTGCTTTGTCCCCAGTGTAGGGTGTGAAGGAGGCAGCTGACCAGTGGCTCTCTGTCATATGTTTCTATCTCTCCTTCTCCCTTCCTCTCTGAAAAAGAAATACACATACACACACACACACACACACACACACAGACACACACACACACTAGAGGCCTAGTACACAAAAATTTGTGCAGTCAGGGGCAGGGGGTCCCTCAGCCTGGCCTGTGCCCTCTCACAGTCTGGGACCCCTCAAGGGATGTCCACCTGCTGGCGTGCCTGGCCAGCCTGGGTGAGGGGCTGATGGCCATTTCAGGCTGCCCACAGCCCCTTCAGGATTCGGGTCCCTACTGGGGTGCCTGGCTGGAAACAGCTATCTGGGATTTATTTAACTTCTATAATTGAAACTTTGTTGCCTTGGTCCCCTTCCCCCACCCTCCACCCCCACCCCCCAACCCTCCACCCCCCCCTCGAAGACTGGGTTGCCCCTGGCAACCCAAGGTCCCAACCCAGCAGGTATCTGGGTTTGTTTATCTTCTATAATTGAAACTTTGTAGCCTTGAGTAGAGCTCAGGGCCCACAGGGCCCTTGCTTCCTCCATTTCCTGGGGCAACTCCAGCTCTGTGGCTGCCGCCATCTTAGTTTAGTTAATTTGCATATTTGCTCCTGATTGGTTGGCAGGCATGGCTTGTGAGTGTAATGGAGTGAGGGTCAATTTGCATATTACTCTTTTATTAGACTGTGTGTGTGTGTGTGTGTGTGTATTTAAAAAATGAAAGATCATACCTCAAAAATATTTGCTTTAAAAAAAAGAAAAGAAAGAAAGGAAAAAGAAAAAAAGAAAAGAAAGAGGAAGGAAAGAAGGAAAGAGAAAGAAAGAAAGGGCAATATGAACTCATGGAATCTACCATATTGTTCCAGCATGGGCAGTGGTGTCCACAGGCCAGAAAAATGGTCCAAAATACCAGCCTTTTGGGGGGCACTCTATGCTGCTTGATGCCCAGGGTGGGCACTGGTAGCCTCCCTAAACAGGATGCAGTTTGTCGAGGCAATGGCTCGCCACCAGCCTCTGGCAGGCACTCTGGTCACGATGCATGATAGGAAGACATTGTCCCCTTCTTCTTGCAAAGAGAACCCCAGTGCAGTTTGTGTGATGACAGGATCAGCCCCAGCACATATCTTGCTTAGTGATCCTATTCCCTTTTGCTTAATTCCCTGTTTGTGCAAGGATATGTGTGTCATCCAATGAGAGTCAATTAAAGAGAAGTTTGAGAATTTCAGAAATTAAGAGGAAGTGAGCTGGGTGTGCAGGATAATAGATGCAATTATTTTTCCATTTTACTTCTATTTTCTACTTAGGATTCTGCTGTAGGAAGTGTAGGGCTCTGGCTCCAAGCCATTGAGTGAAAAAGAGTAGAAGGGAGGCAGCAAAAAGCTGGATCATCGTAACATCGGTGAGCTATTGCAGCCATCTTCCACCAGAAGGCTTCTCGTTGCTTACAATAGCTCAACGCCATTGCTGTTTAAGCTACTGTTTGTTAGGCCCTCTATTTCCTGAAATAAAACTCAGCCCTTCTGGTTGCACATGAGTGCTGCAGGAAACTTAGGGAAGGGCCATAAGTAATTGCTGTGGACGGCGGTATTCTGGTTGCACAAAGAGCAAGGTTGTTGCTGACCAACTCCTCAGCAAGTAACTCACAGAACTGAGTTGTGATTCTGAATAAGTCCAGAACTTTACCCTCTGATGCAAGCTCCAGTCTGGGACAGGAAACTAAGTGTTTGGGCAGCTTGTGGACTTAGACTCTGTCATATCCAAAGTTGTAGTGATGGAGCATGAGGAAGCCTCGGTGTAAGGTGAACACTAATATTCTGAGGAGGAAGTCCACCATCACCTACTGACAGGTTCACATAGAGAGGAGGTCAGCAATGTGTTACCCAGACCAGGGTTCAGTGAACTCAATTTTCTCAGGTCAAAGCATTTACCAAGGTAAAGAAGCTTCCACTACTTTCTCATGCTTCAGTCCTTGGAAATAATAACAGGAACAAAGAGAAAAATAGGAATAACAGCCATTACTATTTGTTAAACAATTAGTATATGCCAGACAGTAGACTAAATGTGAGTTTGACTCGTCATGATAACAACTGACACCCAGGAGGGCACCAGGCAGATAAACTCTTCAATGAGTTTATGTGCATTGTCAAAATTAACATACAAACAAATGACATCACTTTTATTAATTCCGTTGAGGAAATTAAGACTCAGAAAGGTGAAGCAAATTGTCGAGCCTACATAGGGGAAAGGCTGGAAATTCAGACCAGTCTTCCTCATCTCAAAATCCATCCCCTAAAGAAGTCTGGCCCCCATGTTGCTCCCAAGGCTTTCAGTGGAGACCAACGTTAACATTTAAAAGTAGTCAATGCACCCATCCTATGTGACCCACACCTTCTCATCTCTGATGTCTGAACACTCAGTGACCCAGGCAGCATGTAACTGAATATTGGACACCCCCTTTTTATCGAAATATTCTATTGTCCGCCCGTTGACATGGTTCCTTGAAGGACACGGTCTACACCAAAGGTCTTCGGTGGGATGTGCCCACTGTCATAATGATGGAAATGGAATGGCATGGAGGGACTACAGAGATTCTTGAAATTAGAGCTTCAAATTGGGAGGAAGCGTCAACTAAGCCAAGTTCCTTAGAGATGGAAAACGCCTCCTGTTCCACACCACAAATTATGGCCTAAGTATTAGGAGTAAAATTATAGAGCCATGTGGGCCCATTTGTCCTCTGATATCCTGGTAGCTTGACTGGGTCCCCAGGAGAGTTAATGTCAACTCTGGCCTGAAAGCCACTTTCAAAGGAGACAATGCTACCTTGATACACACAGGTCACCTGGACTTCTGTCTGCTCTAAGGTACTTATTGGGAGTATCTCCTATCTAATAAGGAGGGAATATGCTAATTGACTCTCACACAGTTAGAAAGATGGCGGCGCCCACAGCCAAAAAGGAGGGAATATACTAATTGACTGCCCCGCCCTCAAAGATGGAGGCTCCCACAGCCACAAGATGGCAGTGCCCAGTAACCTCAGCCCCACCAGGGCGGCAGGTGCTTGGCCGCTCCCTGCGCTGTGCCTCTGGAGTCCCTCAGTCTCCTCAACCCCCCAGCCCCCCAGCCCCCAGGGCCAACCCGAGGTGCAGGCAAGCCTCAGATGGCACCTTCCCCTGATCGCCAGGTCACCTCCCACCCCTGAGGGCTCCCAGACTGTGAGAGGGGGCAGGCCGGGCTGAGGGACCCCCCCCCTCCCGTGCATGAATTTTCAGGTACCAGGCCTCTAGTCTACTTATAAGCAGATTTCTTTTATAACTAAACAAATGACACCTATCACTAGGAATAGCTAATATGTGAATAACACAAAAAATACTGAGCTAGCTCCTTAATATGAAATCCATTTGATGTAGGTGCTGATAAATGTGCACTGGAAATTCATTCAGTCTTGGAGATTTGCAGCATATAAATAGTCTTCCACATGGCATATCTCCAGAAAAGTTTCATTTTTGTCTGAATCAAAAATCATACTCATTATCAAATAACATCAGTTAACCTCTGTCACTTAGTATTGTTGGTTAATCAGTCATTGATTAATTTTAATAAAAACACTATTAATGATGACCAATGCCCTACTATTAACAGTTGGTCTGGAAAACAGTGGTAACTAATAATTCTTAGGTACTTAATGTGAAATACATTGGACACAATTGCTGATAAATGTTTCCTGGAACACTCATGTGGTCTTTCATTTCTTTGTGCTATAAATCGCCTCTTCATGGCATAGTATGTCTTCATAAAATTATTCTATTCTGAGAGAAAATTCTCCTGATCATCAAATAATAATCAATCAGTTCTTTTCACGGAGTATAAGCTGTGTGTGCCTTGAACTTACTTATCACATTAGCACTAGACTTCAGTCCATTTATCTAACTAAAGACTCTGGAGGACCCCTTTCATCCAGAAATGCTGAAAATACAGAATTTGGTAACAATTTCCAAGTCCATAAATTTATGAGGTGCGCTGACACATGTATTTATCAAAGGTTGAAGAATTACTCTTTTAACCCACTCAAATTGACGGCATGATGCCAATTCGGCACATAACAATGCTTTTCTTTTTCAATTAAATCATGTTTACTGAGAACTTTCTATGTACCAGCCACAGGGCCAGGTCCCAGACACATGACACAATCAGGGAGCCTGGTACAGAGCGGGAAGGGTTAGTAGCATTTAGATGTTTTTAAAGTCAATTTTTTGAAAATAAGTATAACATGCAAGTAAAAATGCCAACTCCTAGCAGAGCTCCACAGATTTTTACAAAGTGAACATACTCTTCTGATCGGCACTTGGAACATAAAAAAATGCATCATTTCCAGCCCCTGACACACCTCTCGGGTTCCCTAAAACTTGCCGTCCCTTCGAGAGTGAACATTGCTCTGGTTTGTCACACCCTAGCTCCTTTTCTCTCATTTCTAACTCTGTGGGGTGCACGTGAGTGACTCAACATCTCACTTTAGAAATGCATCATGTTTTTGCATCTACTTGTAATCCATTCATTCTTGCTGTTGAGTAGTATTTCATTAAATGAATAGTTTGTCTATACTTTTTACTGTAGACAGAAATGTAGGTTGTTTCACGTTTGGGGTCTTTATGAATTGTCAGGCTGTGAATATGCTTCTTTTCCTCTTCTGAGGCATATGGTGTGTATTTCATGTATCTGTGGATTTACTAGATCACAAGGTCCATATATGATGAGCTGCATTAAATATTGCCAAACACTTTTCTAAAGTAGTTGTATCAATTTACAACTCCCAGTGATTATGTTTCACTAATTTCCGATCCCCAGCAATACTTGTGATCATTGATCATTCCGTTGTAGGCACCCTGGCGTACAGTGGCATCTCATCTGAGGTTTGGTGTGCACCTTCCAGGGGATCAATGACACTGAGCACTGATTAAGATGTGCCTGGGCCACTTGACTACCCTCTTCGGCAGGTACCTGTTCAAGTCCTTTGCCCATGTTTTTTCTACTTATTTTAAGTAATTCTTTGTTGCTGAAAGTATTGCATATCTCCCTTTTTCCCCCACTGATGCCCTCCAGCCTGCCCCCGCCCCCCACCCCAGGCCTTTGCCATCCTATTGTCTGTGTCCATGGGTTATGCATATATGCATAAGGTCTTTGATTGATCACCTCTCACCCACCCACCCACCCTCCACCTACCCCCAGTCCTATTGATTTCTAGGAGTTCCTTGTATTTTTAGGAGTTCCTTGTATTTTGTGGATGTGAGTCTTCATGAAATATATACTTCAGACCTACCTGCAATGTGAAAGCTTGCTGTTTTACTCCCTTAATAACCAATTATTATCTTGTGATAATAGATCATCAATTACAAAATTCTTAATTTGTGATAGTCCGATTTTTCAAAACTTCTTTCACGATGGGCACTCTTTGAGTCTTTGTAAATATTTGTCCGTTGCCAAGATCATAGAGATTTTTTTCCTCCTAAAAATCTTTCTTTTTCTAGTTTTGCATATTTAGATCTGGAGTGGATTTTGAACATAGTTTAAGGTGAGGGCTCACTTATTTAATATAGATATTCAATTGGCCAAACACCGCTGCCTAAAAGACTGCTCTTCTCTGCCCTGCAGTGTCCTCCTCAGCAAGGGGCCCACACAGGTGTGATGGGGGTGGGGGTTCACGGGACGGGGAGGCAGAGGGCGTGGCCATCGGAGGAGTTGTTGCTCTGGAAAGTCACCTGGTTCCAGAGCAGACTCTGCAGAATCTGAGAAGCCGCCTTCTGCCATTTCGATGCGGGGCTTGTCTGAGACAGCAGCCCAGGTGAGTGCTTTCTGTAATAGCCATCACGCAAGGTGACCTACGTTATTTTTAAATCCGTAAACTCAACTCAGGACCCGATGAAGGCCATCTGGGCCGTTTCCGGTTACGTGGCATTTCCTCGGCCAAGCTCCGCCAATTTTAAAATATGAGTGAATTGATCCTATGCAAACTCTAAAACATAACTTTAATTCAAAAATAGGATTTTAGAAAATGGTGAGTGTCCCTTTTAATTCTGTACATGGTGTCAACGTAGTTAATATTTTATGTCACCATTTAACAGAGCACAAAACAAGCAGTATTTTCCATTTTCTACAACACTTTTTATAAGGGATGAAGTACTTCCTTCATAAAGAGGAGAATGCAGAACAAGGGTGACATCTGTCATATTGAATGGTATGACAGATTTTTTTATCTGGGCAAACTCCAACCTCAAACATACGCCTGCACCTTGCTGCCCGGGGCTGCCAAATGCTGGCGACTCTGGACAGCGTATGGGGTATGCCGGGGTCTCTCCTATACTATTCAAGGGGTCACAGAGCAGAACGGCGGGGAAGCGATCCCTGGCCAGCAGCCATTTTACTAGATTCCTGAAGAACTAAGAGTCCTGTATACTGTTTCCAGGTTATTTGCTAAATAACTGATCTTTGCAAGAAATAAAATGCATGTGATTTGGTTTCTCCACACTGCAATAACACTTCCCTACTCCCTCTCTCACCCATCCCATGGACTAAACCAAAGTGTCGGTAAGATGTTTCAGTTCCTTGGGAGCAAAGAACATTACATGCCTAGGTCATACTAAACATGCAACCACCATTTGTGGACATGAATAAAGGCACTATTGTTCGTTCTGCAAAGTAATTAACAGTAGTTGCCAAATTATACAGAAGAGATGCTCCGACCCCACAGAATCGGAACCAGGGGTTAGAACAAAGGAGTCATTATTCTGGAGTAAGGAGGGTTATGCGTCGTCCCAGACTTATGTGTCCAAAGAAATCACAACATATTCAACTTTGAAAAACACAAAGGCCCCTTCCCTAGTGCACGCGTATGGAGAAGAGTGCTCTGGAGATAGGAAGCAGCGAGGGGAGGGAGTTTTTCTCTGAACCAGATGGGGGATATTTTAGCTCTTAGGAGCCACTGTGACCAGCCACCATAAAAGCCTCCGGCGGAGATGCTTAAAGGTGAGCGAGTCCAGCCTTCTGCCAGGCAGTCGGGGAGCGGGGGAGGCTGCGGGAAAGCTGGGGGAGTCATGTGGTCCAACTGTAAAACAGAAAAATTGCATGTAATTATTTTACAAGCAGCGCGCGACGCTGTGAAAGGAAGAACTAATGATGGTGCACTCAGCTCGTTAGAGCCTTTCCTTCTGGGCGCTCGGGGTTACCCGAAGTGCTGCTCGGGGGATTTTTCTCTCCCTCTTCCCTGGATGCATCATGGTACAATGAGCCCTGCACAGAGGGGGTTAATGCTGCAAGGATGTTTTTCAATAATGTCTGTGACCAAAGCCGGAGACAGAAGCCTGGCAATAATTCTCCCTGACTTCCAGCATCCTGTATTGATTGATTAATTATTCCACCAATGAACTAACAGGTATTGACCTTATCTGGTTGAGTAGCATTTAGCCAAAAGTCAGTAATCTACATCGATCACTTAATGGAACATCAAAGCTCAGCCTTCTGACAGGTTTATGTCATTCAGCAAAAATCTGTCTATGTTTTGCTGATACCTTGACCTTTTGTATCAAGCAGTCTTGACAGGAAACAAAAAAGCAATGACAAAATTAAATCTTGGAAACAGTGCTTTGTTATGCAAAAGGAGGCTCTTCTCGGACTCCTGCAAAGAGCTCCTGCTCAGACCCCACCAAGGGCTTCTTGCAGCCTCCAGCATGCTTGCTGCACAGGGACTCCTGCTGAAGCATGAAATCATCCGCACAGTAGCCCTGGGAGGACCCACACCACAGCAGAGCTCCACACAGGGGCCATCAAACAGGCCGGGTTCTCCAGGGAGAGGTCCATGTAGATGGACGTGGGCCAAGGATTCTGAGTGGGTAGGACCAGGTGCTGTCTTTCCTTGCCCATCCTAGGTACCAGAACCCTGACTCAAATACGCAGACAGATCTGCTGCTCCAACCAAATACCTCCGTATCTACCCCGAAGACTAGAAGAGTTTGTTACAGGAACAACGGAGGGATCAGGTGAAAATATCTAAGTCACCTTTGCAATGATAACGGTAACCTTTGAGATCAGATGTATTACAGTGAATACGAAAAACGCCCAGTGGATTCTTATTGTGGTCTGTCTCCTCCCCATGAAAGAAACGGTGATGGGTCCCTTCACAAGCAGGATTCAGGGGAGGGTCTCTAGGATAGGCCCTCTCAAGTCCTCTCCTGTGCCTCTAATAATGCTTTGGTGCCACAAGGCCTGGCTGCATAAGGATGCCCACTTCTTACCTCGGAACTCTTGCGTTTTAACTGTGGCTCATGCACTTGGCTCGAGTACCCAGGCTGGTCTTCCGGAAGGCTCTGCTGCCTTCCCACAGGTTGAGATGAAGGCTCTACCCAGGCAAGGCTTTGCCACAGTGCATTGCCCCCTCTGCCCCTCTGCCTGTAAAGGCTGCCCTTCTCTGGAGGACCCTTCTCTTGATACCATCAGTACCAAATGGTGGGCTGGTTGGGTTTGAAGCCCTTTAGTGTGAAGCAGCTTCTCCTGCTTGGATCTTACTGAAAACACTCCTCACAACCCCCGAGCCCCATTCTAGGTCATGGTGGGCAGTTCCTGGCATGCTTGTGGGTCCACATCTGAAGACGAGCCATGAGCTGTGTCCCCCGACAGGGTGATGAACTTGTCCATTCTGTGAAGTCTAAATTCCAGGTCTGCATCCATGACCTCCTGTTTATCAATTAAAACTTAAATCTCCCTTTATCCATAATGCTTTTCAATAATTGTTGAATATTTTCCACAGCTAATCTAATAATTACTGTCTATAAAAAAATAGTAAACAGATTTCAGCCTGGGTTCTCATGCTTCTATTATTATTTCTTTGGTGCTAAGTCATATTTGATCAGTTCCCTTATCAGTAAGGTGACCAGATTTTAACATTGGTAAAGCGGGACACCATTGACCGCTTGGCTGCCGAAAACCGTATGTTCCCTTCTCCCACCGTTCCCTAGCTTGTCGTGCATTCTTTCCAAAAATGGGGACTTTTTAAAAATGCCACGATACGCGGGACAAATTGTTAAAAATCGGGACTGTGCCGCCAAAAGCGGGACGTCCGGTCACCTTACTTATCAGCAAAATATGGGGGTTGGCCTAAGAGAAATTTAAGGGCCATTACATCACTCACCTTCTATTATGCTCTATGACTGTTAATCGGTTACATTGCAGAATATGTTGATAGGAAAGTTCACACACACACACACACACACACACAAAAAAAAAACACAAACAAAAAAAAACACCCAGCCAGTGTGGCTCAGTGATTGAGCATTGACCTATGAACCAGGAGGTTATGATTTGATTCCCCGTCAGGACACATGCCTGTGTTGAGGCTTGATCCCCGGTGGGGGTGTGCAGAAGGCAGCTGATCAATGTTTCTCTCTCATTAATGATGTTTCTATCTCTCTCTTTCCCTCTCCTTCCCTCTCTGAAATCAATAAAAAATATTTTTAAAATAATAATAATATGCTGGAGGAGCTTTTCCTCCGAGAAAAATGAAATTCAGCAAAGGCGTGAAGTAGGAAATGGACTCCACACCAGCCTCAGCTGGCCACACAGTGTATTGGATGGATTACCAAATCAAGGTCAATGTCTTTGGAACTCAAAACTGGTTCCCCTGAGGACCTGACCCCACAGGAACAGCTCATGTGGCATCACCATCATGAGAGGAAACAAAGGCAGGAAACCCTCAAAACCCTCGGAACAGCTGAGGAAGCACAGAGAGCTGGACTTTCACCGGGCTCCTGCGCGATCGTGGCTCACGGACCATGACGAGGTCCCGAGAACGAGTGACAATCTTTCACGGATAGTTTTCACATTTGACTGCTGTTCCCTTTAAATTCGAAGTGTTTAAAGCAAGGTATCCAGGAAAACGTGCGACGATTTTTTGTGACGATTTTGCAGCGTGTATGATGTATTTTTGTCTAAAATTAGTTCTTATTTTTGGCCAAGTTATACATATTAATAGTGACTGTTGAGTGACATCTTAGTCACTTGTTCGGATTTTGCATTCATTTTGTATAAACCAGAGAATTTTGTCTCCATATATATTTTTCTCCACAGTATAAACTAGTCAATTGAATTTACATGAATGCTTATTTATCTTCATAATATGCACAGAGACCCTGTATGCTAAGTAGAGGGTACATCTTGCTCCTTGAAAAATAAAGATGAGATTTACATTCCATAAACACTAATGCTTGAATTTCATAATTTGAAGAAGAAGAAGAATACGTGTCTTCCTGGTAAAACAAGCTGGCAGAATAAGTAGCCGTATGATTGGGCAGACTTTGCGCCAAGCAGCTTGGAAAATGAAGTGTATAAAACACTAGTGCATTAAACTAAACTAAGTAAACTCATTCTAATGGGTAAATTTCTAAAAGTCAAGTAATTGAAGAGAATGAGGACCCAGGAACCTAAATACATGAAGTCCAATGACTGAGACTCTCATCTTCCACAGTGGCTGCCCCGCCGGCATCCCCACAGCAATGAGCAAGCATGCCCGTTGCCCCCCATGCCCATCAGCACTGGGCAGCGTCAGGAGTGTGGCGTCTCACAGTCTTACAGTGCACAGTGGTAC
>PVJC01034552.1:0-18764 GCA_004026665.1 Murina feae | reverse complement strand
TGTCCCACCCTGCAGCCGCTCTGTGCACTCGGGAGGTCCCTCAGCCTGGCCTGTGCCCTCTCGCAGTCTGGGACCCTTCGGGGGATGTCCACCTGCTGGCTGCCTGACCAGCCTGGGTGAGGGGCTTTCAGGCTGCCCACAGCTCCCATTGCCCAACATCCCAGCAAGGCTGGCTGGACACAGGTTTCCTATAATTGATGCTGTTCCTTTAAGGCGAGGCCTTTTACTAATGAAGCCTCCTCTCTGCCTCACCTCACGGCTTCTATAATGAAACAATTGTTACACTTAATTGTTGCAAATGTGTGTTTTGCTTCAGGCCAAAGGCTAAGGAGCCAGCGAGCAGGTAGTTTTGCTTTCGCTCCTGCTGCAACGGAAGCTGCCTAAACGTTTACTCAGGTCCGTGAGTGGCGGCCGCCATGTTGGCTGGGCTAATTTGCATACAGCCGTTCTGATTGGCTGTGGGCATCCCGGAGAAACGGTTAATTTTACTATTCCGCTTTTATTAGTTTAGATGCTGTTTGATGAAGTGGTAAAGTAATCAAAAGTTTCTACTTCTCATTTGGGTTGTGGTGTAGAGCACACAGCTAACCTCACCTCACCCCAAGCTGTCAATATCTCGGGGAAACAGTTAAACAAGAAATGACAGAATTCATGCAGAATGAGCTACCACCGCTACCACCACCACCCCCTGTCCTCATCCTCCATCTCGCTCTCCCCTCTCCCCCGCTTGGGAGGGTTGCTTATATGGGACTGACTGAAAGTTCAAGACAGATTTCCTGAAAGAAGTGAACTTCTGGTCAAAATCTTTTTAAAAACATATAAAAATAACCTAATTTCAAATTGAAATATTTTATATTGAATATAAGAGTAGCTGTGAATGAGGGTGAAGGGGTTGGCAAATGGTGAAATGTAAGATTGAGCTCTAAAATCATTTCCACTGGATGCTAGCTACGTCCTTCTCTCAATTCTGAAATGTCCCAAGGATACCTCAAACTCTGCGTATCTGCCCGAACCAAGTCTATCTCCCTCCCTCCACTACTCCTATACCTGCTCCTTCTTCTCTATCCCTATTTCTGGGAAGGCCATCACCCTCCTTCCAGTTACCCAAGACAGTTTTGCTTACTCTTTTACCCTCCAATTAATCACCAAGTCCTACTGATACTTCTACCTATATATATCTGTGTCTGTCCCCTTTCCTTCATGCACACTGTCACTCTCCTTCTCAGGTCCATATCACCTCACGCTTGGGTGACCTCATCAGCAACCAAAGTGGTTTCCCTGGTTACAGTACTTCTGGATTCAGTACATTTTGGGTACTGTAGCCAAGTGATCTTTCCAAAACACAAAGCTGATCTTGTTGTTCACCTACTTAATACTTCCCAGGCCTATGAAGGTAAAGCTATATCATTTTAACATGGCTTATTAGACATCTCAGTGTCCTGCCACTCTCTTCCTATGGTAAGATACAATGAACCATTTCTGTTTCTTGCATGGGCCATGTTCTCTGTTGAAGGTCTTCACTCTTGTTCCTCTTATCCTGGGGCTATTAGATTGTAGTTTATATTCATCACTTCCTCCAGGAGGCCTCCCTGGGCTCCCATCCCACCTTGTTAAGATGACTCTGCTGCCCAGCCAGAGTGAGTCAATGGTTGAGCATTGACCTATAAACCAGGAGGTCATGGTTTGATATGGTTCGATTTCCAGTCAGCGAACATACCCAGGTTGTGAGGGGTGTTCAGGAGACAGCTGATCAATGGTTCTTTCTCATTATTGATATTTCTATCTCTCTCTCCCTCTCCCTTCCTCTCTGAAATATATATGTAGATGGTGTATCCCAATGGAGATGGCTTCTTCCAACAAGACAATGTGCCATACCATGGTGCTCATATTGTGCAGGAGTGGTTTCAAGAACATGAGAAAGACTTGATTCTGCTTAGGTGGCTCCCACAGTCACCGGATCTCAATTCAATTGAACATTTGTGGGACAAAGTTAAAAGAGCCATCAGGCAACTTGTTCCACAACCATCAAATCTCACAGAACTGGACAGTGCTATTCATCAGGCATGGTATCAGATTCCTTGCATCACCTTTCAACATTTCATGGAGTCAATGCCAAGAATAATTGCTGCAATATTAAAGGCAAAAGGTGGCCCAATGAAGTACTGATGGGGTAGTCATAATAATCTGGCCACTCAGTGTATATGAAGATGCCCCTGCTATATGCTTCCTACAGCAGTAATTTCTACCTCTCCAGTCCCAGAGAGCATGTTGTGTTATAACTGCCTGCTTTACTGCGCATTTCTTCAACTAGATTATAAGCTTTTTGGAGGTAGGAACCATGTCTATAATTATGATCACTGAATCACCAGTTTCTAGGAGAGGGCCTGGCATACAAAAGATATCACCATACAGACATTAAATGGAATGAATTTCTTATATTACCCCTCATTTTGTTTTTCTTCACCCTTATGCAGTTATTTTAGGACTTTTTATCCATTCCTGAGCAAGTTTTTCAGTGGTTGCTTTTTGCTTTCAGGGTAACATTTAACATTTAATCGTGGCATGATACACAACGCTCATTAGCCTACTTTCCCAACCTCATCTCCATTCCTTTCTTTAAATGAAATCTATGCTTGGGTTTCCTCAAGGTCACTCTAACCTTTGGCTCCCTGGTACCTCTGCATTGTGACACTCATGTTTCTTTCTGTAACACCTGGATATTTCCTACTTGCTCTTTATGACTCAACCCAAGGGCCACCTCGTCTCAGAAGCCTAACCTACCAATCTTTCCTCCTCCTACCAGTAATGGAATTGGATACTGGTTTTCTGAGTGTTATAGTCCCTCTGCACTCTTCCCTATAGTGTTTGAATGTTGGCTTTCTTCTATTATGAAATCCTAACTTCCTGAAGAGCAGAGAGAAGAATATTATTCATCTGCATATTCAACTCATGTAACTCAGTACCTGGCACAAAAGGGTACTCAACAAATATTCTTTGAATAAATGATTGTCTTTTAAATGAATACATTAAAAAATATAGACAATGAGAACCAAAAGAAACATAAGGAATAAGCAAGCAACAATATTTTTTTTTTAGCCAAGTTGACACAAGGTGCTCATACAATTTTTAGGATGATCCATGTGGTCACCTCCTGCCAAGAGGTAACCTAAACTCAAATCCAGGGAGAAGGGTGGCTGTTTTCACCTTTATCTGCTTTAAATTGTATTTTAAGAATATTGTTGAAGGCATATAAGCCTTCAAATCACACATGTTCATAAAATATTCATCTCAGTCTGACAGAGTCTAGAAAATGTTCAGTTCTACCATTATCACAGACTGTGGCTACACGGCAAGACATCTGCATTACAGAGTACAAATGCTGCCTATAGAATATTATCTGAGAAGATATGACACCTTACAGCCATTAGTTCTAGAATAATTGGACATTAAAAAAAAATAACCTCCCCTGGCTGGTGTGGCTCAGTTGGTTGGGTGCTGTCCCATGTACCGCATGAAATGTTGCTGGTTCGAGTCCCAGTCAGGGCACATGCCTGGGTTGTGGGGTCAATTCCTGGTAGGGGGCAAGCAGGAGGCAGCTGATCGATGTTCAGCTCTCACATAGATGTTTCTGTCTCCCTTTCCCTTCTCTAAGGATCATTACAAAATCTTTAAAAAGACAACCCTGTGATTCTCTTAGAAAATGTCAGCTTAGACGATCTAAGACTGCCAATGCTTCATAAATAACACAACTAGACATCTCCAGTAGAGCAACGCAGGCTTCTGTGGCCAAACCTATTTTATCTTGGAGCAACTAGAGATCCTCTAATGGAATCCTCCTGGGTACTGGTTGATCCTCATGGGTGTTTAGCAATATAATCCAGATTCCTATGGACTTGAGAAAGTGAAAGGGATCCTGCTCAACCACGTCTGTAGATATTCAACCAGATTTAGTCATAATTCTCTGCCTCTATTGGATTCTTGACATGTGTTCAAATTCTTTTCACACAAACACACCCACCTATTACGATGTTTATAAATAATCCTTCCTCTGCAGCCTGGCTTGAAACTCCAATTAGGGTTAATTGGCATTTGTGCTTTTCCCAAAAGCAATTGCAGGATGCTAAAGCATTTATTTCACTAACATTGCCTCCAGTGTGCCTGTTCTAAGAAGCTCTTAGAGGCTGAGGATAGATGTGGAGCCAACCTGTCCCCATGCAGTGGAGGTCAGGACAGATTATGTGCTAGAAACCAAAACATCAAAAGCCCATCTGAACCAGCAGGTGAAAGCAGCAGGCTCCTAGGATCTGAAATGTGGGTGGGCGTGTTTTGCAGGATCTTTCTAAAGGCTAAACTATAACAGGCATTAGAATTGGGGTTCTCTTGAAGGTGAGACTAAGGTCATGGCTCAGTGTGTGTGAATGTGTGTGTGTTGAGTAGTATGTGTGCATTTGTGTATGGGTACTGTAATCCATATGTTGGGAGAGATCATAAGCTATTCCAATGGGTGAAGAAGGAGGTATAAAATCTGTATAAAGATGTGTTCAGCCTAGTTGATGTGGCTCAGCAGTTGAGCATTGACCCAAGAACCAAGAAGTCACTGGTTTGATTCCTAGTCAGGGCACGAGCCCAGGTTGCAGACTCTATCTCAGTGGGGGTTGGGGGTGGGGTGCAAAAGGCAGCCAACTGATGATGTTTCCCATTAATGTTTCTAACCCTCTATCCACCTCCCTTTCTTTCTCAAAATCAATCAAAATATAGTTTATAAAAAAAAGATATGTTCAAAGGAAAGCATTTGTAATGTCTTGAGATGGGAACAAAATGACTGGGTTAGGAGGGTAAATAATGAAGAAATGAGGAAAAGAGGTCATAGAGGATTGAATTTTCCCAAAGGCTTTGGATGGCTGGAGATGACAGCGTTTGACAGCTGAACTTGGAATGAGAGCATAGAGAAAGTAGTTAACGAAGATTTTTCTGGCTCTCTTGATCAGCTGCCCTCATGTTGCATTTAAGACTCTCTTGGTACTCACACCCTGGGCAACCCTCCATGTATCCTTTCCTTAACTCTAAATCTCCTTGAGGGGATGATATTCAAGCTAGCCTGATCTGATCAGACAGAAAACACTGTGCCACATGCTTAATTGGAAGGTCAGCTCCTTAACTGGATTGTAAATTACCAGAGGGTATGGACTGCATCTTATACCTCTATTTTGTTGATCATTATAGGTGCAGGCTTTCAATAAATGGATGTCATAATTAATGCAAAAATGACAATTATTATATAGTGCTCATTTTGTGGCAGAAACTATTCAAAAGGTGCTACATGAATTAATTAATTTAATTCTCACACGGACCGAATGATGGAGTGCCATTGTTATCTCTATTTTACAGAGGACACTGGGGCACAGAGAGGTTAAGGAACTTGCCCAAGGTCACAGAGTTGTGAAGAGCAGAGTCTGAACAAATCCAGAGACTGTGGCTCCAGCCTTAATACTTCTAACCAACCTAGGATTCTGCTTCTTAACAAACGTGTGTGATTCCTAAATTCCTTGTGGCTTTTGTGTGATTGGGGTTGCAGATGGGGAAATCTAGGGAAGTGATGAGCCTTCTTAGGAGGGAAACCTACTAATGGGAACAACAAAGTCATAGTCTCTTTTTCATTTCTTACCATGACCACCCAGAAGGAAAAACAAAGAAAAACAACAACAACAAAGAAGCCTATTCCCACAAAAGAAACCATTTTGGTCCCCTGGTTTGTTTTTCTTGATTGGGTCAGCCTTGGTAGCTTCAGTTGGGTCCTTGGGTTTCCGCAGCCTCAATTCCAGGAGGAGGATGGGTTTGTTTTAGGGCCAACTCATGGCTTATGTTATCCTCCAAGTGAAGCCACCTAAATGTCTTGTTCTATAATGTATTTTACACCCTTCTGAGTGCACAAATCTCTTTTAGAAGCCACCAGACCTGGTCTAGCTTCCAGAAGGATTAAAGTAACGGCCCCTTCATCCTGCTCCCTAGAGTGATTTTTGTCACCATGTCACACATGTGGGAAGAGAATGTGGGACCGCAGGGAAACAGCAGTGGCCAAAGGCAGAACTCCATAGGAAAAAGATAGGATTTCAGAAGGGTATGCTCATCAGCAAGATGTATACAGAGAGGCGTCTGGGAATTGGAGAGCAGTGAGGAGCACCTGAGCAAGGGTTGACACAGGTCAGTGGAAGGGAGGGGAAGACCGGGACAAGAAATGAGAGCAGCCTGAGGCTGCAGCCAGAAAGGAAACACGATAAGCTCACATTTGACAGGGGGTGAAGGCAGGCAGAAAGCATGTGGCAGGAGGGGGTTGTTCCTAGGGTAGAAGTTACATCAGAGTTCTGCTTCTGACTCCTCCAACCATCTCACTCTGCTTCAGAAATCTCATTTCTAACGGGGCTCTGTGATAAGCCTTATCATGAAATACAGGAATATTATGCAAAATAACAATAAATTGATGGGAAAATGTTCTGATTGCTTCACATGGCTATTTACACAAGGTGAACCGAATCAATAGATCCAGTTTATATTTGGTTACAATTGAAAATTATGGTGGCTACAAGCTTCTTTCCCAGCACTTACTTTCTGGTCACCAATGACCAAGCTGCTACCCTGTACTAAGATTTAGGATTATGAAGACAAATAAATCATATTCTCTGTGTATAAGTTGTTCATGGATGATCTGGAAAACCAATCCCTAAAAATATTAATTAGTTAAGAAGTACTATGATAAAAATATTGACAAAGCATTACTGAGGGGGAGGAGGGGAAGTACTCTAGCTATTTCCCAAATATACTACCACCCCTGAGCTTCATTAGCTTATTTCACCTGGAAACCCACCTTTCCAATCCTGACCCTCAGCCACAGTCCTTGAAATTTTGACCATTCTTCTAATCCCAGTTCAAATGCCATTTTTTCAACCAATTAGTTCCTAACCTTACACTTCAGAATTAATCTTTCCATTCTGTGCTTCTATAACTTTATTTATATTTGTTTACCCCAATTCATTTTTTAAAAAATTATGTGTGGTGTCTACCATTTTGAGTCTCCCATAGACCTGAGCCTGGAGGATTCATCTTTAAAAAAAAAAAAATTAATTGATTTCTCTAGAAATCATAGAGAGGAAGGGAGAGAGACAGATAGATAGAAACATCAGTGATGAGAAACAATCATTGATTGGATGCCTCCTGCACACCCCCACTGGGGATGGAGCCTGAGCAGGAATCAAACCCAGTTATGTGTCCTGAGCAGCAATCAAACCGTGACCTTTTAGTTCATAGGTCGACACTCAACCACTGAGCCATGCCAGCGGGGCTCTGGAAGCTTCTTAAAACGCTCAGAGCCTGTTCATTCAAAGTAACTAATGGACAGTCCCTTTTAGGATGCCAAAGTGAGAGGACCGTTCCTCCTTCTGGCAAAGTGATTCCCTGTTTGCACATGCCAAAAATGCTTGTTTTAAAGAGGCAAGAAAGAAATGGTCTTTGACCTAAAATGACCCAATCATACTTCTCATCTCTTTCTACATGTGAACAAAAAAATAAACCAAAAAAAAACCCCAAACAAACCCCACCAAACCTCAAATTAACCAAAGAATTTTCAATGTGAAAATGACACTATATTTCATCTAATCCGACACCTTAATTACAAATGAGGAAAGTCCCAAGAAATCTGGATACTTCTTTGATATCCCACAGACAGAATCCTCAATATCAAATTTTGAAAAACTTAAGTTCAACGCTCTTTCTAATAGGTTTACCTTTAATAAAAAGAAGGGGAAAAATGGCAAACAAACAATCAACACTAAAATATAAAAAGAAAAGGAATTCACTGAAAAACTATATGAATTACAGAAAAAAAGTCCCTATCAATTCATTTGTCCATAGAGAATATCATGCTTTCACTAACATCAGCAAAAATATTTGTAGAGTTTAAAGCTGGAATTTAAAAATCTGACTATTGCCATTTCCAGATCCTTTACCCTTAGGGTCTCTAGTCACTCTGTGCAGTTGGCAATGAAATTTGTTCTGAAGTTCTTCTCCAAGATATTGGAATATGTTTGAATACCAGCCACTAACAGGTGTTCTTGACAGTTGTGGAAGTAAAATAATACATCAAGGCTTTGTGGAGAGGTGCACACTCACACATGCTCCCTCCCATCACGACTTAGGCAAATACAGCAGATGCAGTCAAATAGTTAACTGGGACCCAGGACTGTGATTACTGCCAGAACACCTGCTCTTTCCCTGCCCATTCCCATGTCACTGATGCCCCTACCCCATCCCAATAGATCAGACACTATCTTACAGAGTCCTAGGTAGCATATGCAAGCACACACTCGTGATGTGCATCAAACAGGTCTAGGTACTAAGTTTGAAACTTACTGGGTTCCAATTCTAAAATTCTATCTACTATTCCAATTGTAAATAAGGAAATGTATATGTAAATACAGGGGTGGGCAAAAATAGGCGTACAGTTGTAATACATATAAATAATAAAATAAATAATAGTACAATAATAAACTCTGTGTTTCACACACTCACAACTGTAAATTTACTTTTGTCCACCCCGTATTACTCAGATATATAACATGTACACATATATATGTATCAATTTATCTCTTCACAGTGATTCATAATCAGTTAGATAAAAACCACTGAATTTTGGGGGATGGAGGGAGATAGAAGAAGGAATGGTGGGATAAACGGTGATGATGGAAGGAAACTTGGCTTGGCATTGTAAACACACCATACAGTGTACAGATGATGCATTATAGAATTGTACACCTGAAATCTACATAATTTTATTAACCAATGTCACCCCAATAAATCTAAAAAAATGTAGAAAATTAAAACACACACACCTACTTAGTTTGAAAAATTCTTTCATTTGCTGCAGAGGATGGTCTGTGAAAACTGGTTTTCAATTAGAAATTACCCCCACCCCCTTATACACTGCTGCTCTGCACTTCCCAAGGTCCCCTTAAGGGCACAAGGACAGTGCATGGGTTTTGGAGCTAGCTACACAGAGGTTTAAGTATTAGTTCTGCTATTTACTATTTGAGGAAATTACTTAACCTCACTAAACAATAATTTCCTTATATCCAAAATGAGGATATTAATACCTATCTCAGAGGTGTAAGGATTTGTGCTAATGTCGGTGCTGCATGGTAGTGCTCAGGAAATAATAGCTACAATGATGGTGATGATGAGGGGGAAGAGGAAGAGACGGAGGGGGAGGAAGATGGTAGCCTCCACTTCCTGAGTGCCTTCTGTATTTCCTAGCAAAGCTTAGCAGAATTTAACAGCTAGCACTTAGCCAGGGAATATTAAGCATGAGGTAGAGGAAAGGGAACTACTGATGGGGCAGGAGTGTGAAAGGGGTGGCTCGCACTTAATATGTGACTTTCCTATCTTGAGCTTATATATACATACATACTAGTATACGTCCACTGCTGGGAAAAGGGCATTCACAGTAGTGAATTCAGCATCTTTTGAATAGGCAAGTCCTTTTTTTTATTTTTGTTTTTGCTTAGAAGGACCAGACTTTACCAAGCAGGGTGAATACATTCCTGTGTCCTACATCGTGGCTAATCATTGAATTTCCAGTCACCACAGCAGGTCCCGGCGGTTAGCAATCCCTGGTAACTCTAGCTACTGTGAGATAATCTATAGCTTGAAGAACAAATGCCCAGCTCCTTCCCGGAGTCCTGGAGTCAGAATGCACCGCCAAGCCACAGGCAGAGCTGCTGCTGCGGTCTGAACTGTCCCAAGTACAACGGGAAGGAGGAAGCCTTGACCCACTTTGGGCATGCCCTGAATGATAGGGCCACTCAGGGCCTGCTTAAGATGCCATTCTGTTTGCAAACACACACGACCTATCTGCTATACCACTTGACAAAACAATCCTTCAGAATGCCTCATGGCAAATGACTAATGTTAAAAGAGGCCTGTGTATTCCAGTGATGACTCCACAGGCGTCAATTAAACAAGGAGACCTGTTCTGAAGCATAACCATCTGGCATTTCCCAAGAGGCAGTAGTCAAAGGCCGATAAAACACAAGTGATCATGACTATAAAGACATTCAGCAGCCCTCTCCTTGCTCAAAAGCAGCAAGAGCCCACGAGGACAAGGAACCTGGAAGACCTCCAGTATTAGAGGTGATTAGGAAAAGGCTGATTCTGAGGCCAGCACTGCTCTTCCTCATGCATAGAAAGCAAAAATCTGGGGGTTGCATGAGGTCATCTTTTAGCCACCCAAAAGGCAGACTGTTCCCAGGAGTTTGTCTGGTAGCCTAGGGGTGAAGTCAGTTGTTATGTCTCCAGGTGAGAGAAGGGATTGGCAGGAGTCCATCTTCTGCTTCTAGGAGTGCTTTCCAAGTACCAGCATCTAGGATTTTGTCCAGCACAGGAGGCCAAGATCACTGTGGTCCAAATGTCCTTCCCTAGAAACCATGATTTGACTAGCTTTTGAGTGGGTGGAGGAGGGCCCATTTAACAAATCTAAGGAGAGTGATGTGAAGTTATAAATCCCCCAGAAGAGAGACAGTAGCTGGAGAATAAATGCTTTTCAAGTCTGCAGTTCAAGACTAGACACCTGTATATATAGACAAAGCTTCAAACACCACCACCTCATCACACCTAATGACTGCCTGTGACAAGCACTTGCATTCTCTATTTCTGGCTTTTTCAGCAACAAAAATATGTGTCCTTATTCTCAGTCCTGGTTCAGAAGCTATTCTGTAATGATAATTTGTGCACGCTCCTCCCTCCCCCAATATGCAAGGTCAGAGAAGTTAAAAAGGAAATACTTTTCAGCTTTAATTTTGATCTAGATCTAAAATTTGTTAATGATTTTTTATTCCTTACCCTTTTTCCGTGATTCGAGTAAATATAACCTTTCACACTTCCTGGCCCCAATATTAAGAAGGTAGTAGTAGTCTTAGGATAAGGCTATCAAGTGAAAACAAACAAAAATACAAAAAGACACAATTTTAAAAACCCCCACAAAACAAACAAACCAACCAACAAAAACAGGGTGCCCTCCATTCTCCCGAGTCCCTTTTGCAAACCATGCAATGTACTTAAACCTCTTTACAGCAGTTGCCTCGGTGTTAAGTTTTCGGTTTGGAAATAAAAAGAGGTTTAGTTAAGGTCACTGGCAATTATTTTCTCAGCACAATAGAAAAGCAAGCCAACCCATTAGAAGCACCATAAATGGCAGAGGCGAACACAGTGGGGACGAGTAGGAACACAAGAGTACCTGGGATTGCCAGCTGGGAAAGGGGGACGTCGTGGAGGTGAGGGGGCAGCGAGGCCATCCAGTCGGCATTGCAGGCGTCCGATGATGTCTTTGTCCTGCTGGGGAGGGGGGAACAGATGGTCCCCATCCTGAGTTTCCTCCCTAGCATCCCTCTCTGTCAGTCAACAAACCGCCCAGGCTCCGTCCAGTGCCACTCACTCAGTGATCATCATGGTCTGGGCTTTCTAGACATTCCAGGGCCACTTTGGTCATGCCCTTCTTGCCAAAGGCCCTGGGGCCGGTCGACGGGGCAAATAGGTGGCTTCCTGGCCCCTGGCACCCACAGTCCCACCCTCTCCGGCCCAGCCGCTGTTCCCCTCTCAAGCTGCTGGGTCCCGGCTCCGTTAAACTTCTCCCGTTCCCCCCCGGAGCTCGGGCGAGGTAGGCCCCTAGAGGTGAATCTTCCGAAACTGAACGTCCGAAGGGCAGCCACGCCCGGAGCCACTCACAAGACAGGTGCCTCCACCGCACCTAGACCAGCCGGGGCGACCGTCCACACGCGAGCGCCGGGACGCGCCGTCATCGCCCTGCTTCAGGCTCCCGGTGCGCCCCCGGCTGGCTCCGGAGCTGCGCCGGCCTCCGTCCCCCGCTCGGGGCACACGCTCCCTGCCCTGTGCTTCCCGAAGCCGCTCAGAAGTGTAACGCGGCGCCCGGACTCGCGGCAGCCCCGCCCCGCACTGCGGGGCAGATTTGCCGGGCGAGGCGGCCGGTGATTGGCCGCCGGCGGAGCGCGCTCCGATTGGCCCGCGCCCTCCCCGCTGTCCCTCGGAGCGATTCTCCCTCCCTCCCCCCTGACGCCCCAGTCTCCCCCCCTCGCCCCCCACCACCCAGTTACCCCTGCCTTCCTGGGCGCAGACAGACGCGGCTGCAGGGACTGCAGGCAGGACAACTTGCAGGCTGGGATCAGTCTGACCTCAGAAAGGGCCTTCATGGTGGTAAACTACAGCATCTCTAAGGATAGGAGAACTCTGCACACCGAGAATCATGGGAGCATGTTGGCAAATTGGCAAATCAGGAAGAACCCTGGCCTTGATGGCGGGGTCCTGGAGGGCTTCAGTCCAGGCTGCTCCATGCTGACTCAGGAGACTGAAGGTCCATATAGAGATCCATGGGTCAGCTGACCTTCAATAACCAAGTGGCCCCACCTTATCTCCAAGGTAACTCTGAAAGCAGCCCCGCCCCCACCTTTCCATAGGAGAAACTGCACAGGTTCCTTTGGACATCCTTATTAAAATTTCATTTTCCAGGCTATTTTTAACATCCGTGTAAGACTGCTTTTGAGCCTTTTGAGCTGCATAGTATTGCTAACAGTTTTTTTTTTTTCTTTTCTAGAGGCGTGTCCCTTAGTTAATAAAAAGTGTACACTATGCATAAGGTATCTTCTGGTGCTTAAGGGGCACGTCTACAGAGCACCCTTTTTTCAAGTATATCACAGGATATTTGGGGATATGTCACCCAGTTGTCTGAGTCTACCAAATTTTTTTTTTTCCCTGTGGAAAATTACTCTGAAGAAATATCCCAAGATTTACCTTTGAAACTTTCTGGGCTTCCCTTGAACTTACATTCCCTAACACAAAACTTCATGGAAGCTGTCCAAGGCAAACAAAACGTATTCTTTAAGCTCTACTGTGGAATGGTTACTTCAATGCTCTGCCCCCTCTTTTCAGCTTTTGATGGAAGGAGTGAGCATAGTACAAAAAGCATTAAACTATAGACTTAGAAACATCACTGTATGCGAACTTGAAAATGAGGTGTAGAACCACTTCAGAATGAGGTGTTCTGTACCTCTGGCAGCTATTTCAATCAAAATGAGTTTATTTGCCCAAGAAAGCAGCTCAAAAGAAGACAACACTTTCTTCCTATATTCTTGTGTCAGTCCTAGAAGAAAGCTTACAGATGGAAACAGGCTTTAGTACAGTACGTGGCCTATAGCAGGTGCTCCATACATATTTGTTAGAAGGAGGGAGATGCTTGGTAAACGTGCTCTGCTGGGTTCTAGGTAGTAGCTCAGATCAATGCTTTTCACATCTTAAGTGCAAATCAATTCTGACTGAGGTGGTGTGAGATGGGCCTGAGCTTCTGCATTCTAGCAAGCTTCTGGCCTTGTTAGATGCTGATGCTGCTGGTGCAGACCATGCTTTGAGTAGCAAGGCCTTAGAAAGCAGGCCCATGTTTGATAGGATGGACTTTGCATTGCTTTTGTCTCTATTTTCCAAGGTTTTATAATATTTTATATTACTTTTATAATTTAAAATTTGGCATTAAAAATTCTAGCTAAGAGTCTCTAAGTATTAGAGATTAATTTTTTTTGTCATAAAATGTAGTAGAAACTAAATTATCAATGGGACTTTTATACTATGCCACAGATACTTTGGGAATAAATAATTATAAAATAAAATTCAATATTTAGAATTTGAATAGTTAATATTTTCTTACATACTGTATTATGAATTTATCAAGGGGAGAGGAGTCTAAATAGGAGGATTCAAATTTTAAAGCAAGTCAATTTTAAGTAATAATTACAGAATGTTTATTACTTTAAAATAATTCTGATAGGTGCTAGAAATAGAAGAAAGGTTAAATAAAAGTTGGTATATGATGAACCTTAGATAATATATAGTCCAGAGAAGAGAGCCAAATTTTGTGAATTACAAATTGTAATGGGAAGCTAAATGCAGGAATAATAGAGGTACATGTGGAGGACAATGAAGAGGCATATGTTTTGATGGGAGGAGGGCCAAGAATGCATTATTAGAAGAGGTGGCAGTCAAGCCAGGTCTGGAAAACTCATCTGGAAGATGAGTGCAGGGTCCTGGAGATGGGAAGAGATGTGTAGCTGAGATAACATAAGCAAAGCTATGACCATGAGTGGGAGACGTGAAAAACAGCACGTGAAACAGTGGGGAGTTTAACTCATTGATGCTCATTGAACCTACACAAGAGCCCAGTGACTTAGATACTATTCCCATCCCCGTTTTACAAAGGACACTAAGCTTTTAGCCTACAAAGCTCTGCCCAAGAGTCCATAGCCAGTTAGTGGAAGAGCTGTGACTACGAATCTCTTGATCACTGTGCCAATGGCAGCCCATTACCTGTTATGCAGTATTACTGCAAGCCTGGTAAGAACTGTTTATGACTGAAGTACAGAAAGAGTTTGTTTCTGGGCCATTATAGGGTTCTGAGAAGGGGAGTAAACTGATTCACCTTTGTACTTCAGGAAGATAACTTAGCATGCTGAAGAATGGCTGGAGAAATACCGTCTTAGAGGTAAGTCACTGAAACCCATCATAGAAGCAAGAGAGAAGTGAGAAGGTCTGCAGAAGGCTGGACACACAGACTAAAGTGCATGGCCTTTCTTTTTTCTTTTCTTTTTTTTTTAAACTTATTTTTATTTATTTATTTAAATTTTTTATTGATTAAGATATTACAAATGTGTCCCCTCATCCCCCCAGTCTTGCCCTCACCCTCATCCCCTGTTGTCTGCATCCATCGCTTATGCTTATATGCATGCATACAAGTCCTTTCAGTTGATCTCTCCCCCTTACCCCCACCCTTCCCTCTGAGGTTTGAGCATCTGATCGATGCTTCTCTGTCTCTAGATCTGTTTTTGTTCGTCGGTTTATGTTGTTCATTATAGTCCACCAATGAGTGAGAGCATGTGATATTTATCTTTCTCTGACTGACTTATTTCAGTTAGCATAATGCTCTCCAGGTCCATCCATGCTGTTGCAAATGGTAGGAGTTCCTTCCTTTTTATAGCAGCATAGTATTCCATTGTGTAGATGTGCCAAAGTTTTTGAATCCATTCATCTGCTGATGGGCACTCAGGCTGTTTCCATATTTTAGCTATGGTAAATTGTGCTGCTATGAACATAGGGGTGCATATATCCTTTCTGATTGGTGTTTCTGGTTTCTTGGGATATATTCCTGGAAGTGGGATCACAGGGTCAAATGGGAGTTCCATTTTTAGTTTTTTGAGGAAACTCCACAGTGGCTGCACCAGTCTGCATTCCCACCAGCAGTGCATAAAGGTTCCTTTTTCTCCACATCCTTGCCAGCATTGGTCATTTGTTGATTTGTTGATGATAGCCCTTCTGACAGGTGTGAGATGGCACCTCAATGTCATTTTGATTTGCATCTCTCAGATGATTAGTGACTTTCAGCATGTTTTCATATGTCTCTTTTGAAAAGTGTCTATTTAGGTCCATTGCCCTTTTTTTTAATTGGGTTGTTCGTCTTCCTTTTATTAAGTTGCATGAGTTCCCTGTAAATGTTGGAGATTAAACCCTTATTGGAGATATCATTGGCAAATATGTTCTCCCATGCAGTTGGTTTTCTTGTTGTTTTGTTGATGGTTTCTTTTGCTGTGCAGAAGCTTTGTATTCTGATGTAGTCCCATGTGTTTATTTTCCCTTTCATTTCCCTTGCCCTAGGAGCTTGTTGGTGAAGATGCATGGCCTTTCTTAACTGTGGTGCTTGCCTCCTCATCCTCACTTCTCATCTCCAAGGACTGTGAAAGCTGCGACCTGTACGGCTAGGGTTCAGGACCTGGAAAAGGGCCGCACACAAATGAAGAGGCTAGACAAGAAATATAAATTTAAATTTGGGAATTACAGGAGGCCAGGCAGAGAGTCTTTCTCAAGAGGAAAGACTTCACTGGTGTCCAGGCCCTGCTAGCTTTTTATTCAATTTTAGATACACATCTTGCCCTTAGTCAGGCAAGCAATCCGGTAGCAGACAGACTATCTTAAAGGTCAGTAAATATTAGTAAAGATTCACTCTGAGATATTACGCCAGGAAATTGCTTGAGCCACCATTGTCTCCACAGAGCAATTGGTGCATAGCTTTAGCCCTTGCCAAAGCTCAAGTTCCATCAGCCTTCTGGGTTCCTTGTTCGCACTTTCCTGATAGTGTAGTAGACAAGGGATAGCTTCCAGCAAATGACCTATAATTCTAGGGCTTGAGGGGACAGCCTAACTGTCTCTGAATAACTTTTCATCACTCGAAAGTCTCAGCAATTTGGTCATCTATTTTGTTACCTATAACCATACGTGCTTATATGAGGACCTCTACAACTTTTGTTTTCTTTCCTGGAAATTTTGTCTTCATTATTTGAGCACAGCACCCCCTCTGAATTGCTGAGGAGTTTAATGCAGCCTGTGTCCTCTCTTGGAGGCTACATTATATTTTGAAAGTGTCTATGGCTCATTTTCTTGGGAATCTTGTGAGGTTCCCAGAATAAGCACCTAAGTAGCTTGCTATTTGGGCATGTGTGATTGGCAGGGCAAATGGCCTGAATTTTACCTGATTGAAGACAACCTAAAAGCCTCAGAGGAAACTTACTGACTTAATGAGACTGTGATGGAGCAGTCTCTGGCCCTCACATCTATTACCCTGTGCTGCCTTACCTCCCATTCTGTGTGCTCAAGGACAGGAGAGGGTGAAGGACAGACCTCAAAGAGAATCAGAACCCAGGCATGTGTTTGGTGCAGGGACATTGCCTGGAGGTGATTGTGGTTATATGATGCTTAGAGTTTCACAGTGATGTGTCATTCACATTTTATTTCCCCTGGGGTGGAGGTTATGGGCAGGACGAGGGACTGAAAGGAGGATCCAGGTAAATGAAAGATGGCTGGAGTATAAGGCTGCTTTACTTTGTGCCTCATATCAGCAGAGTTTATTTCTCTCTAGTCATCCCCAACCTTCTTTCTCCAATTCAAGTAATAAAATACTATGTGATAAGGATCAGGGTAGAATGAAGGAATGACACCAATATGGGTGGTGCTGTAGACATGATGACAGCAGCAGCAATTACCTCCAGGAAGAGTGGCATCACTCAGGAGCCTCCAAGGAAGGGAGATAAGGAAGTACACGGACTCATTCCTCAAACATTCTTTATATCGAAGGCAGAGTGAAGAGCTGGGGACCCAGTTATTGCGCTGGATAGAGCTAGAGCTGGAGGCCATGATATTGGGACCCATTTCCTGATTGTACCCAGGTGACCGTCTTTGAGAAACTGAGTAAGGGAGCAGCAGCAATGTGAGCAGAAAATCATCACATGTGGCATCACCTTATGCACACCTGGTCTTCGTGGCCCACAGCAAGGATTCTGTCAGGAGATGAATGAATAGCAACAGCAATTAACTGTCCATAAGATTGTTTCGTCCAAATTTGAAAGCTTGATGTTCAGAAATATCTTGAGAGCCTCTCTCCCTTTTAAATTTATTGGACATCAAATTTTCTCATATATTTTAAGGAACATTTATTTTAATAACAATATAATGTTACTTTGACACTCGAGAGGTGCTAATAACAAGCGATGACTATAAACTTAGTTTAATGTCCATTTAGAGTCATGTGTGACCATCACAGAGTGCATTTACACAAACCTAGATGGTTTAGCCTATTGGTCACCTAGACCATATGGTATAGCCTATTGCTGCCAGGCTACAAGCATGGACAGTGCATTACTGTACTGAATACTGTAGGCATTTGTAATAAAATGGTAACTATTTGTACTGCTGAACATAGAAAAGGCACAGTAAAAAAAAGATAATAAATGGTACACTCGTAGAGGGCACTTATCATGAGTGAAGCTTGCAGGACTAGGGGCTGCTCTGGGTGAGTCAGTGAGTGAGTAGTGAGTGCATGTGAAGGCATAGGACATTGCTGTACATTACTGTACACTTTGTAAGCACTGTACACTTATGCTCCACCACATTTGTAAAACAACAGAAGTTTAAATCAAACACCAGAGAAATGATGCAATCAAGAGGCATGGTAAACACATGTCTGAGGCTGCTGCTAGCATAGCAGCTTACTGTTTTACAGCAAATGTTTTTTTTATAACTAGGAAGCACACACTCTATAATATTGATAGGTAGTATACTATAGTGAAAACATGTATCAGTAACATAGTAGCCATCTATTGCCATTATCAAGTATTATGTGCTGTACTTAATTGTATGTTCTATACTTAAATGACTGGTAACATAGTAGGTTTGTTTACACCAGCGTCACGACAAACACATGAGTAATGTATTTAAACTATGATGTTATGAGGGCTGTGATGTCACTAGGTGATAGGGACTTTTCAGCTCCATTATAATCTTACTAGGGGCCCGGTGCACAAAAATTTGTGCACTCGGGGTGGAGGGAGTCCCTCAGCCTGGCCTGTGTCCTCTCACAGTCTGGGACCCCTCAGTGGATGTCCTATGATGGCCCCAGTCTGCCAGGCACCTTGTGTGTGTGTGTGTGTGTGTGTGTGTGTGTGTGACCACTGGGGACCTGCCCCCAGCCGCATCTGAGGCTCGGAGCAGTCCTCCTGTGTGTGTCTACCTGCTGGGGACCTGCCCCCAGGCTTGGAGCAGGCACCCCCTCTATGTTGATCTCTCAGACTCTTGCCCTCCCCTGCCTGTTGTTCTCTTTTTTGAGCTGTGACCAG
>PVJC01034551.1:0-18760 GCA_004026665.1 Murina feae | reverse complement strand
AGCATTTGCAGGAGTATGGATGGAGCTGGAGAACATAATCCTAAGTAAAATAAGCCAGTCAATGAAAGAAAAATACCACATGTCCTCACTCATCTATGGATAATAATAACCATTATAAACTGGTGAACAAAAATAGATTCAGAGGCAGAGCAACATCAAACAGACTGTCAAATTACAGCAACAAGGACAGGGACGTTGGAGGGGGATGGTAACAGATCAGCCAAGGGACTTTTGTGTGAGCATTTAAGCATAACCAATGGACACAAAACACTGGGGGGTAGGGGAGGCTGGGGGAAGGGCAGGGGGAAAAAGAGATATATGTACTTATCTTTGTAAAGCTTTATGTAATTCTAAAAAATGTAAAAAATAAAAAAAAATAAATAAATAAAAAGAATGCTGATTTTCGTTTTGTCTGAGAACACTGATTTTCCAGAAGAGGAAACTAGAGTTTGACTGGCAAGTGAACTTCCCGAAGGTCACACAACCAGTAAGTGGCAGAACCATAACTGCCAGACTCCTGGATCCTCCCTCACCAGGTTAATGTGGGTAAATTTTATTTTATTTAACAAACACCTATGTAGTGCCAGATACCGTGTCCCTTTGATATAGCCATAGGACTACCCTACCCATAGCCTTCTCAGGAGGAAGGAACTATTCTGGAACTTTCTGCTCACCCTTCTCCACTGGCTGCCCTCCACTTCCCCTCCCACTCAGGCCACTCAACACAGACCAGCCAAGGCCAGTTTGGATCAGCCTGCAGAAGGCCTTCCTGTTGCTGCATTAATGCCTCTCAGTGCCCGCTGGGCCCAGGTTATGAGTATCATATGAACAGATTACGGGTAGAGAAAGGAGGAGTTAGTCTAATTGTATTTCATGTCACCCAACACAGAGAGATCATCAAGGGTCAAATTTTGCAAAACATTATAACTTCTCCTGTGTCTACCCTCCATATCCAGAAGGTTGGAACTCATTCCCAGAGCTAGGCTGCTGAGGGGAGAAGGGAGGGTGGGAGGGAGGGGGGGCGTGGGGCAAGGCATGGAATTATACCTCCTAGTGCAGGTGGACCTGTTTTACATAAAGTGAAGACCTAAAATTCAGAATTGGGATTTAAATAATGCTATCCAACCCTTATATAACACTTACTCTGTGCTAGGCACTGTTAGAAATGCTTTACATTTTTAACTCTTGTGACAACCCTATGAGATAATTATCATTATTTCTCCCACCTTACAGATGAGGAAATGAAGACCCAGAGAGGTTAAGTGACTGGTCCTGGGTCTTCAGGCTAAGAGTGGTCAAGCTGGAAATCAAGCACAGGCAGTCTGGCCCAGGACACTAACCACAGTGCTAAATCCTCTGTGTGCCAAACCCTGTTCTGGGAACTGGATACAAAGGTGAACCAGGACCAGTGTCCGGGGAACTCAAGAGTCTAGTGGAGGGAGGTAGTCACTAAAACAGATAACAGCACAATGTGATAAGGCTGGGGCAGAGAGAAGCTCAGGGATTTGGGAGACCAAAGAAAACTCCCTCCCAACACAGCCTGGAGATCTAGGAAGATCCTGAAAGAATGGATGCCTGGGCTACCCTAGAAAGATGATCATCTGTCAATAATTGCTCCCCAGGAGGCAGGCATTAGCATTTCCTGTTCCTGGACCAGCTCTGGTCTAATAATCCCTTCCCCTCCTAATTGGATCAGTATACTTCACACCCAGATTCTGCCCCTAATGAGAGAAGAGTCAGCCAAGCCCAATTCCTAAATTCTGTATATTTCAGGCGCTATTGAAGAGTCTCCCAGATTTCCATGGCCAATGTGAGGAAAAGAGTCTTCGTAGTAAACCTTCTAACAAAACATGATACAATGTCATAAACCCCAAAATATAATTTTCTCTATTTTAGGATCTTTATGGGGAAAGGAACGCACATGGGAACTGCCTTAATCCAGCCACTGGAGAGTTTCGGCAAAGGAAGGGCTTAAACAGAGAAGTGGACAATAACCCCTAGGTTCCTGCCTTAGCTGAGACCGGGAACAAAGGGCATGTCTTCGCTGAGACAGCCTGAGCAGCTGGAAGCATCCTGAAGAGTACGCCAGCTGTGATGCTCTCCCATCTGGAATCCTTTGAATAAAGAAAATAGCAGAGATGGCTTTGTTTATTAGTTTGGAGAGGCACCTGATGCAGGTAAGACCTCCAACCCATTTCTGAGAAAGAGATTTTATCAAGTACCCCTTAGGGTTAGGTACGGAATGGGGGTACAGGCCGGTACTGATCCCCAAAGCAAGGGGAAGTTGGTTCCCAGCTTGACGTTGGCCTGTCTTCCAAACTGACTTGCATGAAGAGAGTTCTGAGAGTTCTGTAGACCTCAGTGAGGCTACACTGAGATTCAGCCTCTAAACTCATCACTTCCTCTGAGTCAGTTTTCTCACCTGTGAGAGGAGGCTAATCATCTGTGATCAGCTCATTCCTCCAGGCTCATCTCACAGAGCTGAAGATGGAATTAGATGGGATAATAGCTATGAATGCTCTTTGTTAATGGATTCAGGTACAAATGTGAGTTTACAGTAACAATCCTGGTTTGCCTTCCACTCAATCACTGATCCCCATTCAATAATAAAGTCATGCCTTTTGTTTGCACCTATCATTTTATTACCATGAGTACTTTTCAGTTTACACAATTTCTGTAAGGTAGATGGAATAGTTACCATCTTATTCCATAGACAAGAAAGCCGGAGCCCAGAGAGGTGACTCAGTTATAATCCTGGACTTTTTCTTCCTCATCAAACTCTATACAGAAGAAATAATAGCAACATATGCATTGCTTTAGCACTTTATAATTAACTAAACACTTACTCTTATATGTGTCCTCTGATCATTCCCACGACCCTGAAAAAAAGCGGCAAAGTAGCTCTTTTGCTTTTATAATGAAACAACTGATTTTATCATGAAACAACTGATGCTCCTGGAAGTGAGAGTAGCAAGCCCAATGCCACATAGCCAGGAAGAAGCAGAGCAAAAACCGGACCTCAGTCCTTTTGACTCTAGATTCAATGTCTGCTTCCCTCCATTGTTCCAACTTAAGCCACTCTTAGTCAGAAACTCATTCTAGTCAGTGTTTTCAGAAGTTGGGAGATGAAGTTCAGCATTTTTGTGCCTGACCTTGATTGACCTTGACTTTTAAACTTTGAGCGTGCTACTCTATGAGTGCCCCTCCTTTGCAACTGCACTAGACCCCACATAGACTCTATCATGACCTCTGTGACACTTGATTGCACCTACTCATTTCCGAGTCCCTCTTTCTAGGAAACTTCTGAAGGCAGAATTCCATCTACTTTCCCTGTGTTCCCAGTGTCTACACATAAAAGTCTGTCACATGACTTTATAACATTGGACAAGTACCTTATTTTTTCTCTTCCAGTTTTCTTATTTATAAAATGAAGGGGTAGGAGGTGATTACCTCTAAGTTTCTTCCAACATTAAAATTGTCTGTTTTCGTGAGAATGGTGTTCCCTTCGCCTATCAGAATAACACTCAAATTCCAGTCCCAATTTGGCTCATTCCTGCTCTCTGAGAATTTATCCTAATCTCCCATAGGCTTTTGGGACTACTTCCTGGTAATACCAAAGCAGCCACCCTCTGTACCACTCACCAGCCCATAGTCCAAATCACCTCACCCATTACTTGCTTCCTGTTTCCCCATGCCCTGTTTCTATACATTGAATAATGTAGTTTACCTTCACAATTGGACTGTAGTTTGAGGGCAGGAGCCATATATACCCTTATGTTTCTTCCCCCAATGTGGTAATTCTGTTCTGGGTTTATTCTTAGGAATCAGGAGAGTTGGATCGTACTTCCAACTTCTTCACTGACTCTCCACATGCCCTTGAAAAAGCCACTAGACCTCCAGTCCTCAGTTTCCTTTGGTATAAATTGGGACTAATATTATTGCCTCCAGAATTATTGTGAGAATCTAATTAGATAACAAAGGCAAAAAGCACTTTGTTAACTATAATAGCCTTACAAATGTAAAGAGTTGTGTTGGTGTAATTAGTATATGGGATGGTTGCAATTGAATGTATTTGATTATGGAAGAATAGAAAGACTGTGCACTTGTACATTTGCTCAAAAAGTTTTACGGACACTAAGATAGATTCCAGATGAAAATAAAGGTGCACATGACATGGCCACCACCCTCAAAGGCTTCTCTAACTACAGGAACATCCTACTGAAAAAAGCACTGGATTTAGAGTCATAGACTTGAGCTTGAATATCAGTTCTGTCACTTGGGTCAAGTGTAACATTGGATCAAGTTACTTTTACTCTTTTAAGACCAGTTTCCTTTATTGTTCATGAAGAAGTTGGACCAGGCCATGCCTCCCAGCTCTGAGAGTCTAGGATTCCATAAACAAGAAAATTCATGGCATCTTTTAAAAATCTAGTGAATTTGCGAGGGTGGGAAGAATATGTGGTTAACTTCTGAGTGGCTTCTGTCAAACATAGGAAGAGAAAAGTACACTGAGCCTACAGTGGGAGACACTCTCCTCAAATACCGCATCTATTAAGCACCACGGGCCCTGGCCTGCCTGTGTCCTTTATTGAGGCCTCGAGGCAGAGTCTGTTTCAGCACCATGGATAGCGCCGTGGTGCTGCTCCCGTGGCCCAGAGCCTAAACAGGCCTTTTCACCACCAACCAGATGTTCCTGCTTTCTCAGCCAGCTTAAGGCTAAAACAAACCTTTTCAACCAGGGTTTATCAGAGTTTCTAAATTACATACTGGGAAGAAATTTAATTTGTTTAATTAAGAAAGTTTATTTCATGGTAATTCAGTTTTGTTATGCTGCAAGACTTAATGTGTCCTCTGGTGGGAGCGTCTGTTATAAATATTCATTGCTTCACACAAATACCCTCTCCTGGCCCTAATCTACCTCCCTTGCCCCACAGAGTTTGGAAATGCGTCTGAAGAATATTGAAGGAAGTGAAGCCTTCCTGAGAAAGCACACCAGCCCAGGACAAGCTCAACTAAATTCAGTGAGAAATGCATAGAAGGTTGAAGCTAAAAGAGACTTCAGATATACGGTGTGCTATTCCTGCATTTTACAAATAGGGAAACTGAGGCCTGGAGGAGTAAGGTAGGGTCATACACTAAGATGATGGCAGAACTGAAACTAGGGACCAAGTCTCCTGACTTCCAACCCACTACTCTTATCTACCAAGTTCTAAATCCATGCTAATTTCAAGCTAACTCTAGAGATCATCTGGTCAACTTTCTTACATACAGAAGGGGATACTGAGGACTAGACAGGGGCATGGTTTGCCCTAACCCACATACAGGTCTATCTACCTCCCTCCCACTGCAGGACTCCCTAAGCCCCAAGAATGCATGCACCTTCTGCTGGATTACTTATGGTGAAGAGCAGCTCAATATTGCATTTACTCGCCATGCAGTTGCAGTGAGGGGAAACAGATTTGGCATTGCCCTTCCTTGAAGGAGCTTTCAGTCCAGTTCAGCAAAGGAGATAAAATGAAAATAAGAAGCAAAATGGTAGTAATGAACACTCCTTATGCACTGCTCAAGCACATTCCTTGCAGTTCCCCTAATTGGTCCCATTATTTCATATTTCTTGTGTGTGGGGGGGGGGGGCAGGTTGCCTTTGTATATTAATATCCTTCCACAATGCAGCTGGCTAGTCAAGTCCTGCTAATTCTTCAAGACCCCAGAAAATCTTCCCACACTTGCCCTGGCCACCCAACCATAACTAAGCCCTCTTTGCTCCATGCCTCACTGTGCTCTCCCATCCTACCTCATAGCAGTTTTCACACTGAACAGTTCCTTTTTTGCTTGTTTGTCTCCCCACCAGGGTAAACTTCTTGGAATTGCCAGGACCAAGAGCATTGTCTGGCAAAGACTAGGAGCTCAACAAATAGTAGCTAAATGGATAACTATGAAACTGATTTACTGTGGAGTTTTAGTTCATTGGGGTATAAACCTGGAATGGTTTTATGTTTCCAATAACTGCTACCAACTGAGCTCTGTTGAACCCTCCCTTTTCCTGCTGAATAGCAGGCTGCCTTAACAAACGCTATCTGAGGCCAAACTTTCAGTCACTTTGAGTGATTAGCATAGTCTCACTTGGGTTCTTCAGGGCTCAATCCTGTTTACTGATGTTTTTTATTCTTTTTTATTTTATTTTTATTTTTTTATATTTTTTATTTTTTATTCTTTTTATTTTATATATTTTTTTATTTTTTTTTATTTTGTTCATAGCTCTTCCTATCCCACCCATGTCATTCCCTGCCCCTTACCCCAGCCCCATCTCTAACCCACTCAAGCTAGTTGGAAGGGGCAGGTTACTCACCTCAGCCTCCTTTCACTGCTCGGGTATTGGGGTGCAAGGAGAGAGGCAGGAGGTAGCAGACTCCTAATGTGGCAGCTGACACATTAGTCTTCCTACCTTCTTTGCTATCTCTGGGATCCTTAGGGGCAGTGGGGAGGTGCCCATTAACTCTGCTGATGAGGACCCTCCCCTAGCAGCTTCTAGCACTCCTCACTGAGATTTGCCCCTCATTGACTGACACCCCCATCATGGTCTCACAATTGAATGCCATGTCCCTTACTGCACAAGGCCCCTATTCTCACCTAATCTCTGTGGGCCTCCACTCAGAGGCCTGTGAGCACATTCCAGGCTTGACTTTGGTGGGGAGGTTGTCCTTGTCCGCTTTGTCTGGACAAACCACTCACCTCTCCTCTATTCTCCCACTGCTATACCTGAGCCAGGCCAGGTACTTAAATGGAAAAGTAAAATGTCAGCCTATTTTTTCCTTGGGGCCCTGATTTGGGGAGGAGAAATCCTCTTCTCCAAGGGAGTGGGAAGAGAGGTAACAGCTTTCCCTCTTCCATCCCTCCTCTTCGAGAGGAAAAGGTCAGAGTGGAGCTGGTTCTCTAAACTAGCAGTGGCTACCCCAATCAGTCTCTCTAAAAGGTGAGGACTCAGTATCTTTTATCTAAGCCATAAACTTTAGTTGCCAATTCCTGGAAAAAAAAAGTATCCACTCTGTACATCACTCTCTCCTGTACGCTGTTTCCTAGAACTGAGGCGAGCCTGATAGAGGTTCAGAAAACAGCAATTTCCAGGGGCAATCAGGGGGCACTTCCTAAAGGTGAACATTGAAGACTAGACAGAATTAGAATTGCTGGGAAATGATGGTAGCTTGGGCATGGGGAAGAGAAAGAGGAATGGTTACAACACTTTACAGGCTATAGCACAGTGCTCAGTCTGAAGTGGGCACCAAATAAAGAGCATGAAGTGAACTGGTCTACCAGCAGCTGAAAGTTCTCTTGAGGAAAAAATAAAATTGCAGGACTGTGAAGCCAGACAGACTGAATCTAAATCACCACCCTCCCATGATTTTCACATCATCGGAAAGTCATTTGATGTCTCTGAGTCTCTATTTCCTCATCTGGGGGAAAAATGAATAATAAAATCATTTAGAAGATTTTTATGAGGATCAACAAGGTGCATAGCACACTGTAGCTGAGACAATGCCTGGGCACACAGCTTAACTTAACTTCCCAGTCCTCATGAGGAACCATGGGACTGAATTCTAACCAATGGAATGTGGACAAAGTAAAGCATACTGATTCCAGCCTTGACCCTAAGTCCACCATGCACCTTCCACGTTTCTCTCTCCCCTAATGTGGCAGCTGACACTGAGATAGTCTTCCTACCTTCTTTGTGAGGCTAAAAGGGAAAGACTCCACAAAAGTAAAGTTAGAGAAGAGCTGCTTTCAGGAGCCACCTGGCTAACTTCTGACTGTGGTGGGCATATAAGGGAAATAAACCCTTATTATCTAATCCACTGAGATTTGGAGATTGTGAGTTCCAGCAGCAAGTGTAACTACCTCCATGAACACATATATAGAAAGTGCTTGGTAAATGTTGGCCATTAATATTTTATAACACTTTTTAGTTTACATGCACTTTTTGTTTCTTCATATGATTGATCCTCACCGTGAATGGAAGATGGAGAACAGAGATAACTGCTGTAATGAGGAATCTAAGATTGAACCGTGCTGGTGAATAGGTACCCACCAATCATACACAAACGAGAAAATCACGTGACCAAGACCAACCTATTATACTTGACTCAAACTCCTATTAGGCTGTAGGATCTCATGCACTTGTTTTGCTGGGCACATAACTCGCCTAGTATCTGTCCAGGCCAGAAGGTGCTAGTAATTTCAGGGTCACTCCAGGACACAAAGAGTTAATCATTCCTGACTAGGTTTATGCATGGACAGGCAGACCAGATATCAGACACCAAAGCCAGTTGAGGTGATAGCATCACCGGTTCAGAAGACCACATGCCACCACCATGAAAAGAACTCCAGTGCTGGCTCTGCCACCATTTTGCTGAGTGACCTTGGGCAGTTCACTAGGTATCTAAGGACTGCAGTTCTGAGCCAAACTTTACAGGGTAACACCAGGACTAAGGGGTTAGCTTTGTCCCTGAGGTTGGGCCCCACTGGTTAAAGGGTGGTCAGAGAGTGCCTGACCTCCAGGAGACCTTGAGAATCCCCTCAGAGGCCAGCTGAGAGTGGGTCAGCTCCATCCCCCACCTCCACTGCACACAGCTGCTCACACTCCAAAACTCCAGTCAAAAGGCATCTGTCACCAAAACAAGTGGCCCGCCATTCCAGCATGGAGCAAGATCTGGGAACAAATGGTGTTTTGTCTAAACAATTGTTTCCAACAGCAATTCCCTTTCCAGGGTAGCTTTTTAAATAATTATTCTTGTTCACTAATTAGTTTGAGGCACATAAATATTTTCAATGTACAGATAACAAATGCTTCCATCTGAGGGAATCAGCTGCCCTGAAACTGCCAACCCTGTGAGTCTGCCTGCCAGGGCTGCAGGGACCTAAGAACCAGAGACTGAAATGCAACATGAGATCCCCAGCGGGGAGCAGGGAGCAGGGTGGGGGGCAGGGCACTTGCAAAAGGTCATAAAGAGATCAGAGGCAGGGCTGAGATGAGAATGCGGGTTATCTTGACCCTGAGAGCCATTTCTAGTTGATAACTGTTACTATATGGTTAGTACCATATTGTCATCACTATAGTTATCATTCTAGAACAGATAGACTTAAGTTTGAATCCCTTTTTTGTTTTTGCTTTTTTCATTTTGTTCATTACAGTTTACATTCAATATTATTTTGTATTTGTTTCAGGTGTACAGCATAGTGGCTAGATAATTAAGTCTTGATTTTCTTATATGCAAAACTGTGAATAATTTCTATTATCTAGGAAGATCAAATGAAAGAACTATGTAAAGTGCCTGGCTTTTAGTAAGCAACTGGTATTACTTTTTTTTAAAAAAAAAAATTATGTATATGTTTTAATTGCACTTATTGGGCTGATTTATAAAGAACTTACAAAACTCAACATCAAAAAACCAAACAACCCAATTAAAAATGAGAAAGGACTTGAACAGACACTTCTCCAAAGTGGACATATGGGTGGACAATAGACACGTGAAAAGATCCTCAATGTCACTAATCATTAAAACCACAATGAGCGATCACCTCACACCTGTCATCAATAAATCAGCACCTGGTCATTCTTAATTAACATTTTAGAATAAGTGGGGAAGGTCTCAGAAGAAAACCTAGCATTGTGGATGAGATTGTGGAGCTGGATTGCCGGGGTTTGACCAGCTTTCCTAGTTCTGAGCTGTGTGCCCTTAGGCCACTTAACCTGGAGCCTTGGTTTCCTTCCCAATAGGGATGATGGGTTCGAGATGCACACAGCAAGTGCTGTGTAAGTGATAGTGATTATTTCCCATTTAACCTCACTCCTGTTTAGCTTTTCAAGAATTCTCACATCAACCTCTCATTGTGGCCTGGGAGGTAGAAGGGCAAAATTACTTCACCCACCTCACAGAGGAGACAAGGAGACTCAGACAGGCCTAAAGAATTGCCCAGGTCACACAGTTGGGAGATGGCAGAGCTAGGACTTGAACTCAAGGTTTTAGCTATGAGTCCCGAGGAGCTCCTGGCCTCTGACAACAGCTGGCTTCACCCCTCTCTGCCAGCCCCACCTCAGACTTGTGGCAGGCACCCCAGTGGTTAAAAATGGACCTAGAGGACACATGAACTGAGAAGATGAGGGAGAGCAGTTAATGCTGCATGGCTAGCTTCTAAAGTGGGCAAGGAAAGGAGCTGGCAATAATTTTAACTAGATTGATTTCACCTACAGGGCCATTAACTTAATGCCTCCCACTGGGTTAGGAGAAAAGCCAAGCCCAGGAGCAGGTTGCTGCAGCTTGCTGCCTCTGCTGCCAAGAAGATTAGAGAGAAGAGGGGGTCACCATGAAGAAGATGGCCAGACTGGGCTGGGCAAGGATGAAACAAGGAAGGAGGTGCTCCCCCTCAGGATTGTGCAAGTGCCTTCCTAAATGCTGCACACTAGGCAACTGGCCTTGTCCTAGTCCTGATCCTAAGCTGAAATATCCTGTCATCTTCAGTTTTCTTCATATTTGAACATCTTGGACCACAGATTTTAATTTAATCTAATGAAAAAATATAGCTTGGCCATGTATCCTGTCACTCTGATCTGAGGCACACATCTCAACCACAAATTGTTTCTACTTCTCATTAGGAATATTCATTCATTGCAACCAATGCAGGGCCCACAGAATAAAATCAGAAATTTCCTCGGTGTGCCCCCTTATTGTCAGGTGGAGAAACTGAGGTGCAGAGAGGAGAAGGGACCAGCCCAGGGTCACACAGCCACACGGTGACAGAGCTGGGACTTGAACCCCAGTCTCCCAGCTCCCCATTCAGGTCTCTTCCCATGGCCCATGCATACTCTAAGTGTAGTCAGTAACCACATGCAGGTCACTCTTTTGTGGGCAACTCACTGAGTCCTTTGAGATGGATTCTGTGGAGTTTGATTCCTAAGGTTCTGAGCTGTCCACTAAACTCTTTCTCCCTCACTTGCTCCTGAAAAAAAAAGAACTATGAAAAAGAAGCACATGCTGACACCATGGTATAAAAAGCCCAAGAAATAAGAAATGGTGAGTGGAAAGAAAGTTGAGGCAGTTGGGGTGGTGGGGGAGAGGGAGGCAGGAGCCAAAGGTCAAAGAAACAAGCCTTCATTCTTGAACATCTACTCTTGCCAGGCACCTTGCTGGACAAGGTGCGTTCATTTCTTCATTTAATCCTCATGGCAATAATATGGGAGTAATATGGGGTGGAAATTATTACAACAGTCAACCTCTGTATGCACAGGTTCCATATCCACAAATTCAACCAACCATGGATAGAAATGTATTCACGATCCAAGGTTGAGAATTCGCAAATGCAGAGTACTTGGTGTGTATACATGGTTCTACATCATTTTATGTAGAAGACCAGCATCGGTGGATTTTGACATATGCAGAGGCTCTGGATTCAGTCCCCCTCCAACACCTAGGAGCAACTGTATCCACACTTTTTAAATGAGCAAATTGAGACTCAGAGAGGTTAAAGCCACCTGTGCAAGTTCAGAGCACTGCCTCTGGTGGAAGGGATCAGCCTGTCTGACCCAAGTACAGCACTCAGTCTATTACACCCGGCTCTCCTAGCCCAGGCTGTGGGCCTGGAAGTGAGCCTTTTCCCTCTATGGGCATCAGTGGTCCCATATGTAGAATGAAGCAAGTGTAGCTCTCCTGTTGGAGAGATCTAAGGAAAAGTCAAATAACGAGAGGAACAAAGAGGCAGGGAGCACTGAACCCCTCTGCCCACTGAGACCATCAACAGAAAACTCTGCTAATGAGAGCAGAAGTGATTTGTACGTTTCTATTACCACACCCTACCCCACCCTCCACTTCAGTCTGACTCAAGCCCTCTCAGATTTCTCCTTGGATTCTTGGAATGCACCCCCCACACACCAAGGATGGGCCTCTGATGGGCTTCCCCTACCCTGCACCTCACTGCCAGCCCAGCAACAAACTCACACCCTCATCTCCTGCTAGGGAGGCCAGGAAACCGGAGGAAAGGGGATGGGGAAGCCTGGATCTCTCTCCCTCATGCCAGGTACTACAATTTCACAATCACAATCACTCAACTGTCTGCCCTCTGTGAGTTTCTATACAGGGACAGAGAAACACAACTGCAAAGAAAGTTAATCTACTTGAGCCTTCGTTTTCTCATCTGTCAAATGGGGACAAATCTCATTTAATCCACACAAAACCCTACAAGTAAGTATAATTGTTTGCTCCATGGAAGTTCTTCCCAGTTCACAGGAAGTGCTCAGTAGGCTAGAATTGTTCATTACACACACAAGAGAACACAGTCTCTACCATCAAAGAGTTCCCAGCTTAGTGAGGGAGCAGGTACACCATGCACTGAACAACCCCTCTTTTCTAGGCACTGAATTCCAACCTTCCCAGAGCCCTACAGGACAAGTCCTACCTAGCACATTCTCATTTGACATCTGAGAAGGAAACTAAGACTCCCAAAGAAGAGAGGCAACTTGCTTCAGGCTATCTAGCTAGAAATTTGACCCTAAGATTCAAGTGTCCTTTCTCAGCTCACTCTGTTATAAAGTCAGCTTTGAGAAGTCTGGAGCTAAAGTCCATCACTATCACTTTTGGAGGACTGAGATGAGAGAATGGAAGAAACCACACCAGCAGGAAACCCCAACCAGCCACTGGGAACTGACCCAGACCGCCTGAGCAACAGAGACCCTGGTATGAATGGGTGGCCCAGGCAGAGTGCCTGGGCAAACTTGTGAAGTTTTTAGGAGTTGTGAGGAAGGGCTGGACCTCCTCCTAGTGTAACCTCCAGGAGGAATGGGGGAGGTCCAGAAGGAGGCGGGGCACAGCCCAGGTGGCCGGGGATGAGGCCTCACCTAGTGGCTGCTGAGAACACCAGCTGCATCCTCAACTCTTTGGAAACTACAGTGAAAATGCTGTAAGTCTGTCCCCCTGGAGGCTTCTGCTCCTCCGTGGAGAAGGCCTAACCAATACATTTTTCTCCATGGCATCCCCATAGGCAGAAGTTACCATTCTGATGGTCATATGAGGAAACAGGGCTCAGAGAGGGGAACAATTTGCTCCAGAGCCACCCTGACAATGAAGCTGAGCCCTCTACTTCTTGCTTCTCTGAGTCATGTCCCTGGGCCCCTCCTTGTCCCATTTCTCTCATTTTAGAAGAGGAGAAGAAGGAACGCATAAGCCTCCACCACAGAGGCCTATGGACTGGCTACCCAAGATATAGTTCTGGAGCTTTTAAAAAATACTCCTCCCTAGGTTCTGCCCCTAAAGGTTCTGATTTGGATGGTTGAGGCAGGACCTGGAATCTTTTTTAAATAAATGCTGAAATTAATTACAATTTGCAGTGAAAGAGGGTCACCCCCCTGCCCCCACCTTAAAGTCGTCCTTGACTCCCAACTCCATTCCAAGTCCCAATGAAGAGGGTGGAAAACTCATCCCCCAGCACTAAGTTGAAAAGAGGGCTTTGTATCTTCCATACAAGGCTTTCCCCTAACGTCTGTGAGAATTCAAGCTGGATTATTTTCTGGGTCATAGCTCTAGGAGACGAAGATTCTATGATTCTGTCATTTTGCCCAGGGGTCTGGCTAAGCAGGATTTGGAGGTAGGCTCTGCCGGTTCCTGCTCCAGAGTGAAGAGGAGGCAGGCAGATGGGCCTGAGGGCCATGAATAGAGCTTTGCCCATCTGTTCTGTCACTGACTAGCATCTAGCTCAGGTGTTCAATAAACACTTGTTGAGTAAATAATGTATTTGTCAGGATCACAAGTGTCAAAAACCCAGTGGAAACTTGCCTAGGTGAAAAGGGAAAGGAAACTAAGGTATCTCTGATAACTGAGGTCCAGCTGGGCCTCAGGAACCACAGAAGCCAGGGCCTTAAGTGCCACCAGGCCTCTCCGTCACCATCTCGGCCTCTCTCTGCATAGCAGCACCATTCCATCCAAGAAAAACAAAGCTTTCCCCCCATGACCTGAAATGTGAGCCCTACAGCTCCCAGGCCTCACACCCAACAATTTCTCTATCAGAAAGAACTAGGATTTTCTTCCCTTCATTCCAGTTGAAAGAGTCCCATGCAAGCCCTCTGACTGGTCCAGTGGAGTTAGGGGCACACTCCTGACAGGTGGGTGGGATTATACAGCACAGAGACTAGTCCTAGGGCAGGATCAGGCAATTACTTCTGTTGGTGACTAGTACAAAAGTATTCTAAGAGTGCTTCCCATTGCAGAGCACAGTACAGTCAGTTTTGCACTGTTATGTTTTTATTTGGTCTTCAAAACAATCATGATTGGGAGTTGTAAGAGAGGTGTTCTTCCCTATTTGAAGTTGAAGTCCTTGCTTTCAACTCCAGTTCTGGATTTGAGTCTCTTTTATCAAAGGCATAAATAACTCTCAAACTTGTGAATACTGTACAGCTTTTGGAGTCATTCAAAAGGATACATTCTTTTTGACTCATCGCATCTAATGAAAAAAATAAAACAGTGGATAAAAAAAGTTTTGAAGATGAAAACTCGAGGCTAAAAAAGGTTAAGTGGGGCCGAAGAGCTCGTGGCCAGGCTCCAGGGCTGAACTAGACCTCACATCCTCTGACTCTGAGTGACACATTTGATGAGCAAATGGATAAACAAACAAAAAAACAATGGTAATAGCTGCCATTTACTAAGTGTCAGACCCTTAAGACAAATTATTACATTTAATTCCAACTACCCTGTAGATATTATTTTCGCTCCTGTTTTATGGGGGAAGAATTCAAACTCAGAGTTGCTGTGTGGCTTACTCAAAATTAGCTCAGAAAGGACAAAGTCAAAATTGGGGCCATGGTGCTTCCAATGTGAAAACCTAATCCCTTGCAATTCAATGTGTCCAAATGTTAAGTTCTAGCCAATAAAATGGAGGAGGAAGTGGTGTGTGCCACTTCCAAGCCTAGCGCATAGAAGCTTCCGGCATGATCTTGGTCACTTTTGTTACTCATCTGCCAGCTGGGGGTCAATGCCCAGGGTGACCTTGGAAGCCACAAGGAAGGTTGTAAAGGCTCTGTTAGCCAGGGTGACCGAACAATGGGGAGATGCAGAATTACCCCTCCTCGCCCACTGCCACTGGCTGAACTTCATGTGAGCAAGAAGTTAACATCAATTAGGTGAAGCCATTGACTTTTTACAAGTTTTATAGGTTCCTGCAGCCAGTGTTAACCAGACATCATGACCTTGGTCATTCCAGACCCCTCTGGAGACCTCAAAAGAGACTTGCCTTGTCTCTCTGTTCCCTCTGTCTCATCCTCCTGTCCAATCCCACTCACCCTTCCAGTTCAGCTCCAGTATCTCCCTCCACAGCATCTCCCTCACTCCCTGCATCCCACGCTCCACACCCCACACCCCGGGCTGAGCGGGTCCTCCTCTCTCTGAGCTGTGGGAGAGCTAACATTTATTAAGCACTGACGATATGTCAGTCCCTGCGCTAAGGCTTTACAATCATTATCTCTTGGAATCCTTACAACCACTGGAAATGGTTGCTACCATTTCCCCTATTTTAGAGATGGAGCCCAAGGGATACAGTGAGTTGCTGCAATTTATACAACTGGTGAGGGACAAAGTTAGGGTTCCAATGCACAGAGGCCCCACTCTTAACTATGACATGGCACTCCCTCTACATGCCCCATCACTGTTCTTAAACCCAGTTAGAATTTCTCCCAATGATTTTTAAGTGGAAATTAAACCTAATGTGATCTTTTAATTAGAGAGCACACTTTACACTGAGCAGATTATGGCTGGTTATCACGCAGTGGAGAGATGCTACAAGGGAACTAGTGGAGGAGATGGGGGTGGGGACAGCAGTGTCTAATGTGTCTAATGTCTTTAGGATGCTGCCTTAGAGGGCTTGGTGCTCTGCTACTCCAGTGGTGGATGGTCACGGCGAATGGAAGGTGAGAGATGTCTGCCCTAGTGACCATGCTGGGGTGACGTGAGGACATCTAAGGCTGCATTTGTTCTGTGATGTTCAGGTTTTACAGCCATATGCTACCTGGCCATTAACTTCTTTCTCCCCACTGAAGCAAAGTCCCCAAGGATCCAGTGAACTATTGCTCCATTTTTCCATAACACCTAGTGCACCGGGTGGTTGTGAAGAAATAATGTACATGAGATTATGTAAAGAGCCTGGCATCATACCGACATGTAAGTGTTAAATAGATGGTGGCTGTTGTTTATCAGGGTTGCTTCCTCCCAGAAGTCCTGAAAAAAAGCAGAGATGGTCCTGGGATTTATTTATAGGAGAGGAAACTGAGGCACAGTGAGCCTAAGTGGCGAGCCCTGGATCACACAGGTCCTATAGACCCTATGAGCTCCCTCTGCTTCAGCACCCATTAGTCCCCTCTGTACAGTGCCCTGAGGGGAGGGTAAGTAGCTTTTGTGGCAACCAATGGTTTGCATGAGCCAGCTCAGCCTACACACCTAGACCCTGCTCTTTGCTTCAATTTCTCTCAAAAATCCCAAGACCACATTAGCCATGGGATGGTAACCCCTGCTCTGGCAACTAACAGTCTGTGCCAAGAAGTGGGAGCACTGGACACTACCTTGTAACCCACGGTCAGCAGGTGTGTGGCATGGAGAAGGTCACTTTCCCTCTCTGAGCCTGCATTTTCTCTCCAGGACTAGTACCTGCCATGCAAAGTCCCCAATGGTCCAGTGAACTATTGCACTTTAAGAACCAAATGGGACACAGGACCTGATCCACACAGGGGTGCTTCGTAATCAGAATCTGTTTGATGATGACAATGGTAAATGGAGGGCTGGTGATGATATAAAACCTTTCCACAGCAGAGCAGGACGAAGGCCTTGGAAGACTTGGGGCCCACCTGGATGAGCACTGAGCATGTTTATTCTAATGGGTCAGGGGACACTATTAGAAACCAGGGTGAATTTAAGTGTCACTGGATGTTATTGTACCCACACCCTGACCTGCCTCCATCTCACTCCTTCAAGTCCCTTAGTGAAGAAAGAACTGAAGACAATAATTATAGAAGTGATGGCTCACTTCCACTGATTTCTGAATGAAGTTTTGGCCCAAAACCAGTGCTGAGAACTGTGCTGGACCATGGGGAGAGTTCTTCTACCGAAGTGAGCTGGGCCCCTCTGGTCAGACTCTAAGCAGGCCCCCGACTATTCCAGCCCATGACCAAACTCAAACCCCAGCTTTTGTTCGCAGAGCCCCTCTGTACTTGGGTGAACAGGGAGGAGACCAAGGGTGGAGGAGAGAGGCTCCTCAATGCCTAGAGGAGTGTGGCTGCCTGGGGGAGAACGCAAGCTGCCAAGGACCCAGGGCGCAAGGGCGCCCCACATCAAGAGATGAGCAGGTCCTTTTAAACCAGACATTAAAGAGATTTGCAAAACTTTAAAAGTTGCCACCCTTCTCACTTAATTTATTTTGTCTTGGAAACTAGTTATTTTTCATTTAAAATTTATGATGTGTGCTAACATAGGTTCATTATGTCATTGAAAATGAATAAGTAAAATGTTGATATTTTTCTTAGTTTTACTTTCTAATGTGGTAAATATCAATCGCTGTGAATCACATAAATGAAAGTTCTCTGGGATCCTGAGATTAAAATGCTGGATAACTGCTGCCCTGGACAAACTCCTGTACATGTGTAGCAGAGACAAAAACGAGGATACCTATAATAGCATTATCTTAGCAAAATGCTTGTAACAGCAAAAACTGGAGACAATTCAAATGTCCACAAACAGAATGGATAAAATAAATTATGGTACAATCACACAATGGAATATTATGCAGCACTGAAAATAAACTATAGCAAAAACAAACAAACAAACAAACAAAACCTGACAGCATAAATCTTAGAAAGACACATTGAGTAGAATCAAGGCAGGTCACAGAAGACAATGTTCATTGTGATATCATTCTTATAAAGCTCAAAAACAAATTAAGCTAACCATGTTTAATCAAGTTTATTGGGATAACAGTGATTAGCTACATTATATGTATTTCAGGGGTACAACTTTATATCTGTGTACTCTATTGTGTGCTCACCACCCAGTCTAGTCTCCCTCTTCACCTTGTATTTGACCCCCTTTAGCCTTTTTGTTCTCTCCTGATTCCTCTTTAAACTAAACATATTTAGTTGTAAGGACATATACATCTATAATATCTATAATAATAAGAGCATTATATGCTAATTAGGCCAGCTGTCCTTCCAAATGTCCTTCCGGATGACCTTCCAGATGAAGTTGCAGCAGCAGGGGCCAAGGTAGAGGTGGCCGCCACGGCAGCAGAGGTCAAGCCCTTTGCACAAATTTCATGCATCGGTCCTCTAATATATAATAAAACTTCTTTTTAAGCAGGGGAATGATAGATACACAATAGACCCTTTAAGATGGAGGCAGAGGGAGGACTGAGATAAAGAAGGAACACATTCAAGATGAACTGTCATGGACAATGTTTCAGTTCTTAAGTTGGGTGGTGGCTGGTGGGTAGCCATTTTACTATGATCTTCATAATTATATGTACAGTACATACAGTCTTTTGTGCATATCTTCTATAATAAAAGCGAAACATGCAAATGTGACCGTTACCACCAGCCAATCAGAGCGGCTGTATGCAAATTAACCCAGCCAAGATGGAGGCCAACAGCCACGGAGCCTGAGCAAACCAAAGGGTTCTATTGCAACTGCCTGCCTATGGCAGTTGGAAGTGGCACCAACTGCCTACCTATGACAGTTGGAAGTGG
>PVJC01034550.1:0-18760 GCA_004026665.1 Murina feae | reverse complement strand
GCCCGGTGCACAAAAATTTGTGCACTCGGCGGGGCAGGGGGGCCACAGAGACTTTTTAAAAATTCAGATATACTCACTCATATTAATTAACAAAATAAGCTGGTGAACAGAGTGGGCCCAGGGACATGGAACAGAGTGTGGAATCTCAGAGGGAAAGTGGGGGAGGGTGGGTGGGTGGGAGGTAACCAACCAAGGACTTTGTGTGCTTACAGTATACGCTTGGCCCATGGACACGGACAGTGGGGCAGTGAGGGCCTGGGGGGTAGGGGTGGGGCTGAGGGGTTGGAGGGGGTCCTTGGAGGAAAAAAGAGGACATATGTAATACTTTCAACAATACAGATTTGAAAATAAAAGCACGCACACACACATACACAAATTTGGATATAATTCACATGCCATAAGGTCACCCTTATAAAATGTACATTTCATAAGATTGGCCTTTTTTGTTGTTGTTGCAAAGTGGCGGCCCCACCACGACTAATTCCAGACTTTTTCTTTTTACTTGTTTGTGTTTTTTTGTTTTTTTTTAATGCTTTGGTTTTTTTTTTGTTTTAAATATTTTATTGAATTTTTTACAGAGAGGAAGGGAGAGGGACAGAGAGTTTGATCAGCTGCCTCCTGCACCAACCGGGGATGTGCCTGCAACCAAGGTCCATGCCCTTGGCCAGAATCGAACCTGGGACCTTTGAGTCCACAATTTTTATGTTTTTATTGATTTCAGAGAGGAAGGGAGAGGGAGAGAGAGATCCAAACATCCATGATGAGACAGAATCATCCACCGGCTGCCTCCTGCGCGCTCCACACTGGGGACGGAGCCTCTCACCTGGGCCCCAGAGTCGAACCGTGACCACCTGGTTCCTAGGTCGACGCTCAACCACTGAGCGGCACCTGCCGGGGCTCCACGCTCTTACTACCCATCAGAAAGAATGGCTTCCTTGACCCGGCTGGTTTGGCTTAGGGGCTAGAGCATCAGACTTGGATCTAGCAGGGCCAGGGTTCGATTCCAGGGGCCCTTTAGTCTGCGAGGGGAGAGTGAAGGGAGGAGAGTGAAGGGAGAGTGAAGCTCCATGGTCGCCCTGCTTGCCTGCTTCCCAATTGCCACTGCCACCACCCAGCAGGGTGTCCTGCTGGTGCTGTCTGTGTCCTGATTTGCTCCCCCTTCGCCACAGCCACAGCTCAGCAGGCCCTGCTGTGTGCTGCCTGCTGGTCCTAATGCCTGTTTTCTAGTGGCCCCCTTGCCTGCTCCCCCATGGTGGCCACCACTGCCCAGCAGACCCTGCCTGCTGTGTGCTGCCTGCAGCATGCTTGTCTGCTAGGGGGTCACCACAGTGACCTCCCAGAGATTCCTTGCTCCCCCATGGCGGTGCAGCAGCCCTTGCTGGGTGCTGCCTGCAGTCGGATTACCTGCTCTCTGGTCACCCTGCTTCCCTGTTCTCCCATCACCCAGCAGGCCCTGCTGTGTGCTACCTGCAGCCCCCACTTGTCTGCGCAGTGACCTCCAAGCAGGTCCTGCTGGGTGCTGCCTGAGGGTCCCCATTGCTTTCTCTCCCATCGCTTGCTTAGCACCCTGTGCTGGCCGATGGGACACGCCTCTCTGGGCGCCAGAAAGCGCTTTTAGTACCAGCCGCCCGGGCTGATCAGACCCAGGAGCTGCGCATGCAGGGTGCTAAGTGCCTGCCCCAGCCCGGACTTAGCGCCCTGTGGACGGGACTCGTCCCTCTGGGCGCCCGATGGCCATTTTTAGTACTGGCGCCCGGGCTGATCAGACCCAGGAGCCGGGCATGCAGGGCGCTAAGTACTTCTCCTGCCAACTGTCTCTTCCCAGGCCTCAGCCACAGGGGCGGGGGCTGGTCAGCCAGCCTGCTCCCCGAACCTGCGGCTGCCACCATGGTCTGGAACCGACCTTGGGTCACCGAGGCTAAGTTTCTGCCTGTGCGTACCCTCCTCGATTTGTCTATTTACAGGCCGCAGCATGGGGGCCTGCTTGCTCCTCCCACCCTGCTCCTCAGGCGGGACCAGTTTCCGGTGGGCCTCCGCCATCTTGGCTGTGCTAATTTGCATACAGCCACTCTGATTAGCTGTAGGCGTCCCGAAGGGACAGTTAATTTTACTATTCCGCTTTTATTAGTTTAGATATCCTAAGACACCAGAAACACCAATCAGAAAGATTGTATGCGTCCATATGCTCATAGCAGCACAATTTACAATAGATGAGATCTGGAAACAGCCCAAGTGCCCATCAGTAGATGAGTGGAAAAAAGGTTTTGGTACATTTATAGCATATAGCAGTAAAAAAGAAAAATCTCTTACCCTTTGAGAAAGCATGGAGGGACCTGGAGAGTATCATGCTAAGTGAAATCAGTCAGAGAAAGACAAGTATCATATGATCTCACTCATATGTGGACTCTAATTAACAAAATAAACTGGTGAATGAAGTGGATCCAGAGACATAGAAGCATGTAACAGAGTGAGGAATCTCAGAGGGAAGGCAGGAGAGGATGGATGGGTGGGAAGTAATCAACCAAAGACCTTGTATGCATATATGCATAACCTGTGGACACAGACAATAGGATGGTGAGGGCCTGGGAAGCAAAAATAGGCTGGAGGTGGTTAATGGGGTGGGTGGGGGAGGAGGACATATGTAATATTGTCAACAATAAAGATTTATAAAAAAAACTAAATGAACAGCCAAGGGACTTTGGTGCATGCATTTAAGCATAACTAATGGACACAAAACACTGGGGGGTAGGGGAGGCTGGGGGAAGGGCAGGGGGAAAAAGAGATATGTGTACCAATCTTTGTAAAACTTTATGTAATAATAAAAAATAAAAAAACTAAATGAAATAAATATTTACAGAAATAAAAATTACTGAGTCCCTAATATTAGCTAGGCACTACACTAAGTGCTGTATTATTATTATTATATTTAAATATATGTTTTTATTGATTTCAGAGAGGAAGAGAGAGGGAGAGAGATAGAAACATCAATGACGAGAGAGAATCATTGATCAGCTGCCTCCTGCATACCCCACACTGGGGATCAAGCCTGCAACTGTGCCATGACCTGGAATAGAACCATGACCTTCTGGTTCAACCACTGAGCCATGCCAGCCAGGCTATGCTAAGTGCTTTATGTTCATTATCACATGAAATCCTCACACTAACCCTGTGAGACTGGATCAGTGTTTTCCAGCCCTGCCAGCACAGCAGAACCACCCCCAGAGCTTCTGAAAAACAATTATCACAGTCCAGGCCCCACCGCCAGAGATTCTAAGGCACCTGGTCTGGATCCTACGCTAGGCATTGGTAGTTTTAGAAGCTCTTCAGTTCAATTTGATGTACACTAGGGGTGAGAAGAACTAGAGCAAGGTATTGATTGCTTGAGGTGAGTGTCAAAGGGCTGATGAGCAGTACTGAGGGCCTTAGGTGAGGATAGAGACCAGGAAGTAGTGGACCCAACACCCAAGGCCATGAGATTCTCCAGTAGGGTCCAGCAATTCTGGTTTTAAGTGTAAAGAAAGTAGACCACTGGATTTATCCTGAGATGTTTTGCAGGTGGATGCAGAGGATAACCAAAGGGGAAAAAAAAAGTTGAGGCTCCTCAATCCAATGGTCAAGTCCTTTGATCTAATCTCCAGATTACAGGACATATGGGGCTTGAAGAACAGACATGAAGCCTGGGAGAAACTGAGGAGAACCAGGGGGCCAGAAGGCCTGGAGGTCTGTGAGGAGAAAAGGTCAGGATTGGGGGAGACAGGAAGTGAAGGGGAAAAGAGGGAAGCTCTGGTTAGCAGGAGGGTTTCAGAATCTGGACAGTCTAGTGACAGGGGCTTAGGAGTGGGGTCTAAACAGCTAGACCCTAAAAGGCTAGAGGGTTCCAAGTGACTCCCCTGCTAGGGCCTTCAAAAACACTGGTCACAACCCAGCTGTTCTCCAGCAGGTGAACAGTTAAACATACTAAGGCTCTTTCATTCCATGGAACATTATTCTGCTATACAAAGGAGTAAACAATTGAGATACACAACTGGAATACAATCTTCAGAAAATTATTCTGAGTGGAAAAAAGCCAATCCTCAAATACTACACTGTATCATTCCACGCATATAACATTTTTGAAATGAATTTGGAAATGTAGCAGGATACGAAATTAATGCCAAGAAATCTATGGCATTTCTATACACCAATAGTGAACTTACAGAAAGAGAGACTAAAAAAGCAATCCCATTTATCATCACACCAAAAAAAATAAGATACCTAGGAATAAACTTAACTAAAGAGATAAAAGACCTCTATTCAGAAAACTACAGGATGTTGAAAAAAGAGATAGAGGAAGACATAAACAGATGGAAGAACATACCATGTTTCCTGGCTTGGTAAACTCAGTATCATTAAAATGTCCATAGTACCCAAAGCAATCTATAAATTCAACACACTCCCCATACCAATGGCATATTTCACAGACCTAGAACGAACTCTCCAAAAATCCATCTGGAATAGAAAAAGACCCTGAATAGCTTCAGCGATCCTGAGAAAAAAGAACAAAGTAGGTGAGATCTCAATACCAGATAGCAAGCTGTATTACAAACCACAGTTCTCAAAACTGCCTGGAACTGGCACAAGAATAGACATATAGACCAATAGAATAGAAGAGAGAACACAGAAATCGACCCGAACCAATATGCTCAATTAATATTTGACAAAGGAGGCAAGAACATGCAATGGAGTCAAGGCAGTCTCTTCAATAAATGGTGTTGGGAAAATTGGACAGATACATGCAAAAAAATTAAACTAGGCTAACAACTTACACCATACACAAAAATAAATTCAAAATGGATAAAGGACTTAAATGTAAGACGGGAAACCATAAAAATACTAGAGGGATTTAAAGGCAACAAAATCTCAGACTTATGCTGAAGCAATTTCTACACCAATACAGCTCCTAGGGCATTGGAAACTAAAGAGAAAATAAACAAATGGGACTACATCAAAATAAAAAGCTTCTGTGTAGCAAAAGAAACCATCAACGAAACAACAAGAAAGCCCACTGCATGGGAGAACATATTTGCTAATGTTATCACCGATACAGGTTTAATCTGCAACATTTATAGGGAACTCATACAACTTAACAAAAGGAAAATAAACAATCCAATCAAAAAATGGGCAAAGGACCTAAATAGACACTTTTCAAAAGAGAACATTCAGAAAGCCAAGAGACATATGAAAACATGCTCAAAGTCACTAATCATCAGAGAGATGCAAATCAAAACAACAATGAGGTACCATCTCACACCTGTCAGAATGGCTATCATCAACAAACAACAAGTGCTGGAGAGGATGCAGAGAAAAAGGAACCCTGGTGCACTGCTGGTGAGAATGCAGACTGGTGCAACCACTATGGAAGACAGTATGGCGTTTCCTCAAAAATTTAAAAATGGAACTGCCATTTGACCCAGTGATACCACTTCTAGGGATATATTCCAAGAAACCAGAAACACCAAGAAGAAAGGATATATGCACACCTATGTTCATAGCAGCACAATTCACCATAGCTAAGATTTGGAAACAGCCTAAGTGCCCATCAGCAGATGAATGGATTAGAAAACTGTGGTACAACTACACAATGGAATACTATGCCGCTATATACAAGAAGGAATTCTTACCATTTGCAACAGCATGGATGGAATTGGAGAGCATTATGCTAAGTGAAATAAGCCAATCAATGAAAGAAAAATACCACATGACATCACTCATTTATGGATAATAAGATCATTATAAACTGATAAACAAAAATAGATACAAGCAGAGCAGCATTAAACAGACTGTCAAACTACAGCAGGAGGGTTGGGGAGGGGAGTAGGAGGTCAACGAAAGGACTTTTATGCATGCATATAAGCATAACCAATGGACACAAGACACTGGGGGATAGGGGAGGCCATGAGAAGGTCAAGGGGGACAAAAAAGGAGACATATGTACTACACTTTGTAATATTTTAAGCAATAAAAAAATATAATAAAGAAATATCAATGAGAAACATTGATCAGCTGCCTCCTGCATGCCCCCTACTGTGGATTGAGCCCTCAACCCGGGCATGTGCCCTAACCAGGAATAGAACCTGTGACCTCCTGGTGCATGGGACGTCACTCAACCAGCTGAGCTGTTTGTTTTTTAATATCCAGAACTTAGTACACTGCATGGCATAGGCCAGATGTCACTAAATCCTTATTGAATGAATGATTCAAGGTATGGGATCCCATATCCTAACTGAAATATGGAAAATGGCCTGGTAAACAGTACTAAGTAGTATAGTTTTGTTTGCAGATTTTATTTTCCTGGGGCAGACACTCCTCTGAGGCATGGTTCAGCTCTTCAGGTAATTATTTGCAATTGTCTCCCACCTCCATTTTCATGGTCAGGGTCCTGGCTTTTAGCTCACCAGCAGGGCAGCTATCTAGTGAGACCTGTGCCTTTGCCTGTTTACCTAAGCTTTTGGTTTTATAAGATATTTTGTCCTAAGAACTAATTCATTCACTTACTGGTAAGATCTAACTTAATACATTTAAGAAACAATACTAAAGTATGAAGAAATTCTGATGTCTAAGAAAGCATTTGAAAAATATTTAAAAGGAATTACTTTTCGTAAGTGAGATCGGTCTATAGGTTCCAATTTTGTGTTATTTTGATTTTATATCAGTGGCTTATCTAAGGCTAGTCTCTTAGAATGAGTTAAGCAAACTGTCTTTTCCTCTTATGTGCACCAAAAATAACACATGTACATGTTATTTATATTTAACATGAAAAAAAGGAACCAGTAACTCACCTTTACTGCATTGCCACCACCCTTGGGACCCTGAGACTTCTTGTCAGAGCTATCACTCCCACATGCTGCTCCTCCTTTAGAGAAGAGATAACAGATACTCATTTAAACTGCACCTTGATATTTACAGAAAAGTCCAACACAACAGGAGTTGATGCTTGTGTCATAGCACCAGGCTTCAAAGGGGAACTCTGCCAGACACTTTACTACATCAAGCTAAATTCATTTGTGACTCACGTCTCTTAAAAAGGAAATGTGTGCTCTATGCAAACACTTCACTGAAAAAATAGATACACAGGTGAGAGTGCTAATGATTGAGAGTGCCAGAAGCCTGGTCCAGATTCTCTGGTCTCAATTTTAAATCCTGCCTTCTAAGTGCAAACCTCTGAGCTCTTGTAAGATTTTTAATAAGCACTGCAAGTATGTATTTGAGTACTCACAATTCCAATATGTAAAATCTCCAGGAATATATTTTAAATAAAGATAAAATTTCCAACTACCCATATTTGGCTAAGTAATACATTTATGTCCAAATTCCCAGAGTCTACTACATTGCCTACTTGATAGCTCCCTAAGAAAAGTTATCAGTATTCAGATTAACAACCATTGGCAGAAATTTACATTTTACTAGTATATCATTTTACTACAATGTCAACTTCTATGTTGATGGCAGCATACTTATGTTAGAGCCTCACGTTCTTGAGAACTATTGCTGGATTAAATTTTCAGTTAAATAAACATTTCCTAAGTAACTACTAAGTTCCAGGCACTGGGAATACAAAGATGAACGAGCCACGGTACCTTCCTTCAAGGAGCTCATTTGCTCTCAGATATGAAACAGATAATTTCAGATGATCTATGATCTACAGACAGGGGGCTGTGGAAGCACAGCAGGACACTTTAGGCAGTCAGGGAAGGTTTCCTGGATGTATAGGCACTGATGAGGTAAAGAAAGAACAAGGGTGAGGGGATATGCAGAGTGAAAAAACTGCATGGTATGTTGGAAACTATGGATAAAGCCAAATCTGAGATGGGAAAGCTGTGAGATGAGCCCAGGGGAGGTGGCTGAGGGATAGGGCCTGAGGGCCTTTAGGCCCCATTAAGAAACTTGGAATTTATCCTACAAGTAAGGGGGAGCCATTGAAATGTTTTAATCACGAGACTCCATCTTACTCATATCTCCAGTGTCTAGCACAGGTGCCTGGCACACAACAGTTCAAAAAATTTCAACTAAACTGAGAACTCAAAATACTGTTTTGATCACTAAATGCCTAAGAACATATTACTGCCAAAGGAGTTTTATTACATCAAACTCTTAAGTGGGTTTGCTGTATATTAACTGTTGAGCAATGATGCCTTCCAGTTATCCCATCCTCTACCCCATTGGATGCTGTCATCTTCTGACCGCCATCTCCCTCTCTTTGATTGACTGAGGACTTTGGCAGCAGCTTCAGGCTTCCTTTCCACTCTCACTCCTGCCATCATCTTAGATGATCTCACCATCTACACTGAGGAATCACCCAACAACCTAACCTCACACTTTTGGACCTCCCTCCGGAATGCTCCCAGAGGCACAGGATGAAACTGTGCCACTCAGAACTAGTAGTTCAGTCTCTGGCTACAATTTCCAATTCTTCTAGTTTTCTCATGCCCCATTCCCACAACACCAACTCTTCATCTTCATAGATACCACCCCCACCTCCAGTTCCTTTATCCAGCTATGTCCCCCTGCACTATCAGACTGCTCCTTCCCTTCCTGGTCTGGATACCATGATAGGTCATCTGAACTTGATCCCTTCCCACTAGTCCCCTTAATTCCCTTGTGTTGCTAGCCTTCTCTAATCATTGTTCAACAAAACCTCAACCTCAGCTCATGGCTGCACCCCTTTTCAATCCTACATTGTTCCAGTTTGACTGAGGACTTTGGCAGTAGCTTTGGTACTAGGTAAATCATGACTGCAGAATGTGTCCTCTACAAATTCATAGCCTTCAATCTTAGGCTCTTCGCCCTCAGGGCAATCCTTTTTATTAGTATTTCATTCCCTCTCCCATCACCTTCTGTGACCATTCCAAACTCTTACCTCACAAGATCCCTACTCAGTCCCTGCCCCTCAGTCTTAAAACTTACCCTTACCTTCCACTTTACTAAGAAATTGAGGCATTAAATATGATCTCTTACAAGCTCTACCCCTTCCCCCTCTATGGCCCCAATTTTTACAACCACCCCCACTCCCATCGTTTTTTGTGTGACCTCAAGCATCAGGTGTCCCTTCTCTTCAAAGCTCAACTGCTCCTCTTTCCTGGACCCCATTTTTTCTTAAATCTCATTCCTCGGTACCTTTGCCTCTCTAATTCAACTGGATCCTTCACATCAGCCTCATTCCCACTTTTCCCGAAACAACACTTTCTCTTAGTCCTTTGTCCTATTCCATTTACCATCTCATTTCCATGCTTTTTAAATTAAAGCTTTCCAGAGAAGTCCACACTGATTGTCTCTAGTCACTTCCAGGTAAGTCCCTGACCACCTGCTGCGTCCATCTCGGACCCCAGGGGTCTCCGGTCAGCTCCCTCCCGTCGCTTCCCACCTAACCCTATTCTCCCTGATTGCTTTGTCCGCTCTACCTTTTCCACCCTTTCCAGAGCCGCTTTTTCCTTTGGGAGGCATCTAGGAGACTTGACGTTGAACTCTGAACTGTACCGCCACTAAGCCCCTTCAGGTCCTACGGGCCTGTTCCAAACAAATGCCTGAAACCGGCATCACAACTGACCGTTTTTACTGCGCCTCCGGGAGCAGGCATATCTTGGGGCAGACACAGTCCTTTGGCTCTCGGACCAATGGGGCTGAAGATGCCTGACCAATAAGAAGCTTGGGCTGGCTCAGGGGCCAGGCCACAGGTAGAGCGAGGCAGGAAGCCCCGCCTCTGCGTTTTATAGTCCTCCTTTTTCACGCCCTTGTTTGTGCCAGCTCTCCTGCTTTCCAGCTCTCCCCTACCTCCGCCCCTCCACGCGTGCGTAGTGGAAGCCTTGGGCCTCTGGTCCCTCAGCGCCGGCTCTAACCAATCCCGTGTGGCCTCCAGACAAAGGGAAAGCAGGAAGAGCCTCCGAGGCTGCGCCCTCCGCCTAGCCCCTCGTACCCACAAGTCCTCCCTTCCTTGAGGTTTTAAATTTTATTTTGCAGCTGTAGCTGATTGGGTTCAAAAGGTCGTTTTCAGAAAAGGCTATCACTAGCCCTAACTGGTTTGGCTGAATGAATAGAGCGTTGGCCTGCGGACTCAAGGGTTCCAGGTTCGATTCTGGTCAAGGGCATGTACCTTGGCTGCGGGCACATCCCCAGTGGGGAGTGTGCAGGAGGCAGCTGATCAGTGTTTCTCTCTCATTGATGTTTCTAACTCTCCATCCCTCTCCCTTCCTCTCTGTAAAAAAATCAGTAAAATATATTTTTTTTAAAAGGCTATCACCCTCTCCTGCAGAACTCTGTCATGGAGAAAAATTGGAAGCAGTCTCAATGTCCCTCAGTAGGGCATTGCTTAAATAAACGTTTCAACCACAGTAAAGGGTACTTGCCATTTACAATACAGACATGAGAAATGGCCTTAAGGAAGAATGCAGACTATGCTGTAGAACATTTCTCTTTTTAAAGTGTATAGTGTATCCTTATTGAAAGAAAAAAAAACAGTCATGTGAGCAAATCAAATTAATTTCAACTATTAAATCATTGATTGCTAGACAAGTCTTAGGTTTGCCTGCTTTTGGCTTTTTATTGCATAAAGTCTGTAAAATGAATTTGGAACTGTTGATGTAATGTCTTGTGCTTTGTGGAAGGTGTGTTTCTTGAAAAAAAATGTTTAAAATATATTTATAAAAGTCAAGCTAAGGGAAAAAAGTAAATAGTGTACTATATACTATATGCATTAAAGGATAGGAAGGCTACCCAGTGAAGTGTGGCCAGTGGTGCTAGCACAGGTAGTTGTACATTTCCCAAAATTACTATAATGGTGCAGCATGATACAGTAGTTAAAAGCCTGGATTCTTGCTTTAAATCCTTGTTTCATCATCTGGCTACTAGCTCTGTGACCTTGAAATTCCCGCACCTCTCTGGCTTAGTTTCATCATCTGTAAAATGGAGGTAATTTTAATAGTACCTATTTACTGGGTGTTAAGATAACTAAATAAGTTCATATTTATAAAATACATAAAACAATCACTAGTTCATAGAGCCTAAGATAAATGAGTTTTGAATTTGTGCCCCCACACTTTCTCCCCTTACCCACAACCCCCATATATAAGGTTAGAGCTTTTCCTCCACTCTGCAAGATAGCTGTGCCAGCTTCCACTGCAGCCAGAACCTATAGGTGGTTTAGCTCAGAGTTCAGTTTTTGGAGACAGCCTTGCTGGACTTGGGATGCTTTATGCTTAGACCTGTGGGTCAGGTGTTTCTGACATCATGCCCGCCTCAAACACATACATAAAAAGCAACTTTCTCATGCTGTGCTGCTGTGATTTCTGGACATAGCGCATCTTGGGCACACCATGTTTCAAATTGGGAGTGATCAACTGTGGGGAGCACACTCAGAGGATACCACAGGCCCCAGGTACTGACTTGCCAAGTCCAGCTGGGAGATGTGGAGTGGGCTTTGATAATGACATGTTCATCGGCTCATTCACAGCCCCAAGGCACCTTTACTTCTGGGTTTTCATATGGAAATCTTTTCTGCAACCAACCATTGGTTATGGCAGTCTTGGAGTGGGAATGAAGCAGAGTTCAGATCCCAGAGAAGAACCCAGTGTTCAATGGTTGATGTGCCAGGCAAATGCTTAGTACAGGGAACAATTGTGAGAGTGCTGTGCATTCCAGCAGATAACAGCAACAACAGCAATAAGCAAGCCTGTGCAAGTGGCTAAATTTTCCCAAAGCAGTGCCTAAAGGCCCGTCGCTCAAAGGAATAAAGGATAGGAACACTTCTGCTGGGGGTTTCATGGTTAAAAGCACTTCAGACAGATACAAAATCATGTTCTGTCTCAACCATGTTATATTCATCATAAAAGATGGGGAGGGAAATATAATAAATCTTAAGTGTTAGTTCTTGAATATGAGTTAATGATTGTTTTTCATTTTTTTCTGTTTACATTATGTTTATGTCAACTGGCATGTTTTTCCCCCCCAAGAAAAAGGACAATAAACATTATTTGTAAAACAAACAAAAAAAGCTAGTTTCTATATACGGTTAAGTCTGAACCAGTCTGTGGAGGACGACTGTGGAGGAGTCTGTGGAGCAGTGACTTATCAACAGAACAAGTAGGGGGCAGAGAGGAGAAAACTTCAGCCTTGAAACCATGGTAATGACTGCAAGAGTTTGCACAATAAGTCGGAGTCAGGAATGGTTACCAGTTGTATTTTCTATTAATTATCTCCTCAGACTGATTCTTTAATGCATTTCTTAAACAAGGCAAAGCAGGAAGGGAAGCTGGCAGCTCTCTTCCCAGGACAGAGGTTCACAAACCTTGACCTAGACTCACTGTCCTGCCCATCCTGCTCCACAACCAAAGGCTGCAGTTTCTTTTCCATTGGAGATCCCAGCAGAGCTTATTCTGAACGGGGAGCTTGAAGCGACAAAACCGAGATCTAATTGATCCCATTCAGAGGTGATCAATGCACGGGGAGCTCTAGACTCCAGACTCTTTGGACAAGGGTAGAAAAAGGTCACCTTTGGAAACTGAAACCAGGAAAAATCAGTACACTGTTGATAAGATCAGCCATATGCAAAATTAAACACCCATTATGGCAAATGGATGTGGGTATATTGCTGATGGGATAGATGTGTCTCCTTAGCCCAGTCACTGGCTGAAGAACTTTCTGTCCCTCTTCATGCTGTTGTAATGTGCCTGGCATAAGATAATGAAGTGTTTTTTAAAAATCTTTATTGTTCATATTATTACAGTTGTTCCTCTTTTCCCCCCCATAGCTCCCCTCCTCCCAGTTCCCACCCCACCCTCTGCCCTTACCCCCACCCCACTGTCCTCCTCCATAGTTGTATGATTTTTGTCCAGTCTCTTCCCACACCCCCAACACCCCTTTCCCACTGAGAATTGTCAGTCCACTCCCTTTCTATGCCCCTGATTTGTTTCTATTCACCAGTTTATTCTGTTCATCAGATATTTTTTTATTCACTTGATTTTTAGGTTCACTTGTTGATAGATATGTATTTGTTGTTCAAAATTTTTATTTTTACTTTTTCTTCTTCTTCATCTTCTCAAAGGATACCTTTCAGCATTTCATATAATACTGGTTGGGTGGTGATGAACTCTTTTAGCTTTTTCTTGTCTGTGAAGCTCTTTGACCTTTAATTCTGAATGAAAAGCTTTGCTGGGTAAAGTAATCTTGGTTGTAGGTTCTTGCTATTCATCACTTTGAATATTTCTTGCCACTCCCTTCTGGCCTACAAAGTTTCCGTTGAGAAATCAGCTGACAGTCGTATGAGTGCCCCCTTGTAGGTAACTAACTGCTTTTCTCTTGCTGCTTTTAAGATTCTCTCTTTGTCTTTTGCCCTTGGCATTTTAATTATGATGTGTTTTGGTGTGGTCCTCCTTGGATGCCTTTTGTTTGGGGTTCTCTGCACTTCCTGGACTTGTAAGTCTATTTCTTTCACCAGGTAGGGGAAGTATTCTGTCTATTTCTTCAAATAGGGTTTCAATCTCTTGCTCTCTCTCTTCTTCTGGCACCCCTATAATTCTGATGTTGGTATGCTTAAAGTTGTCCCAGAGGTTCCTTACACTATCTTCATATTTTTGGATTCTTTTTTCTTTTTTCTTTTCCAGTTGGGTGTTTTTTGCTTCTTCATATTTCATATCTTTGACTTGATTCTTGCGATCCTCTAGTCTGCTGTTGGATCTCTGCATATTGTTCTTTTAAAAAAATTGTTTATTGTTCAGATTATTACAGATGTTCCTTTTTTTAACCTCCATAGGTCCCCTCCACCTGGTTCCCCCCCACACACCCCGTGCCCTTACCTCCACCACTCTCTTCATCCATAGATGTAAGATTTTTTGTCCAGTCTCTTCCCATACCCCTCATGTCCCTTTCCCCCTGAGAATTGTCAGTCCATTCCCTTTCTATGCCCTTACTTATATTCTATTCACCAATTTATTCTGTTCATCAGATATTTCTATTGACTTGTTATATTCACTTGTTGATAGATATGTATTTGTTGTCACTTTGTTGTTCATACTTTTTATTTTCACCTTTTTCTTCTTCTTCCTCTTCTTAAGGAATGCCCTTCAGTATTTCAAATAATCCTGGTTTGGTAGTGCTGTACTCCTTCAGCTTTTTCTTGTCTGTGAAGCTCTTTATCTGACCTTCAATTTTACATGATAACATTGCTGGGTAGAGTAATCTTGGTCATAGGTTCTTGCTATTCATCACTTTGAATATTTCTTGCCACTCCCTTCTGGCCTGCATTGTTTCTGTTGATAAATCAGCTGACAGTCATATGGATACTCCCTTGTAGGTAACTAACTGTTTTTCTCTTGCTGCTTTTAAGATTCTCTCTTTGTCTTTTGCCCTTGGCATTTTAATTATGATGTGTCTTGATGTGGTCCTCCTTGGATTTCTTTTGTTTGGGGTTCTCTGCACTTCCTGGACTTGTAAGTCTATTTCTTTCACCAGGTAGGGGAAGTTTTCTGTCATTATTTCTTCAAATAGAGTTTCAATCTCTTGCTCTCTCTCTTCTTCTGGCACCCCTATAATTCTGATGTTGATATGCTTAAAGTTGTCCCAGATGCTCCTTACACTGTCTTCACAATTCTGGATTCTTTTTTTCTTTTTTCTCTTCCAGTTGGGTGCGATTTGCTTTTTCATGTTTCAAATATTTGACTTGATTATTGCAAACCTCTAGTCTCCTGTTGGATCTCTGTATAATATTACTAAGTTTATCGGCAGATTCTAGAAAATTCTTGAAAAACCTTAAAACCATAGTTTTGAACTCTATATCCAGTAGTTTGCTTTCCTCCATTCTGTAATTTGTGATCTGTTCCTTTGTCTCCGCATTTTGGCTGCTTCCCTGCATTGATAGTGTCTCTCTGTGCTAGGTGTCCTATAGGGCCCAGTGATTCAGCCTCCCCAATCACGTGGTGTGAACACTCTTGTTGTACGCTTTTGAAGGCTGGGTGCACAGTCTTGTTGTAGTTATCACTGGGAGGAAATGACCTGCAGGCCTTTCTCCTCGTTGTTTGGGGTTTGGAACTTTTGGAGTTCTGTCCCAGCTGCAGACCCTTAGGTTATGCTGCAGGCAGGCAGGCACACAACTTGGGCGGGGTTGTAAGTTGGGTGGGGCGGGGTCTCAGAATCACTGGGGCAGGGCAACCTGCAATGGCTGCCTCTCTGCCGACTCCACAGCTTCTCCCGGATTTGGCGCCTCCAAGCCCTGGCGTCTACACGCCCCTGAGTCCCCGAATCTCAGCGTCAGTGATCGCTGGAACAGCTCTGCTAGAATGCCACTGGTCTTCCGCCCCATTGCCCAACAGCCTGCATCACATTCAGTGCAACCCCATAGTAATAATCTCCTTCCAAGCCGTGGACCCAGGTGCAGCCACTGCCACCCTTTCACCCACGCTGCCTCCATTTGACATGCCCGTACTTCTCAGTTTTGGTGCCAGAAACTTCTACTCAGTCTCAATGCATTCCTTCTCTTGCCTTCTAGTTGTAAAGGTTCCCCTCCCTTGGTTCTGGAGGATGGATGTTTATCTGTATAGTTGTATTTTTATAATATAGTTGTGGAGGCTGCGCATTTAGGTATATACCTTATGCCGCCATCTTGGTTCTCCTGTATATTACTCTTTATTTCAGTCAGTGTATGCTTAATTTCTAGCTGGTCCTTTTTAAATTTATCAGTGGTCTCTAGAAAATTCTTGAAAAACCTTGTAACCGTGGTTTTAAACTCTTTACCCAGTCATTTGCTTTCCTCCATTTCTGTCATTTGTGATTTGTTTCTTTGTCTCCGCATTTTGGCTGCTTCCCTGCGTTGATAGAGTGGCTTTCTGTTCTAAGTGTCCTATAGGGCCCAGTGGCTCAGCCTCCTCAATTACCTGAGGTAGACACTCTTGTTGCACCACTTTTTGGCTTTATGCACAGTCTTGTTGTAGCTAAGCCCTGATTGTTGCTGGTATCACTGAAAGGAATTGACCTCCAGGCCACTTGGCTGTGAGAATCAGCTGTGTCTATGGTGGGAGAACTTCTGTGCTGGAGACACCCTTATGGGGCAAGACTTGTTTCAGTGGGGCTTTGGTGCCCACTGAGTCTGCCCCTGAGTGTGTCCTTTATGGATCTGAGGAGTTGTTGTCTGGGTGGTCCCATTCTGACCACTGGGTACACTGGCTCTTAGAACTCTAAGGAGATGCTATTTTAGCTTCTGCCTGAGACTTCTCAGCCTTTTATATGCAAAAGCCTCTGCGTGCATCTTGGGTGGGGCAGGGTCTCAAGGAATCAACAGGGTGCAACAAACAGCTATGGCTGATTGTCAGCCCTGCCCTCAGAGGCACCAGGTCTCAATGACCCTTGGCACCACCAAGAGAAAGCCGCTCTGGAGATCCTCCCAGTGCCAGACAGTGCCAGACAGTCCAGCTCCTCCCTGTATGAGTCTGGGTCCCTAGAAACTTTCCTGGAACTGGAGTTCAGAGCCATTGGGAGCTTGTGCCTCCCTCCAGTATGAAACCTTAGCTGCCAGCCCTTTCTGTGAGCCCTCTTCGCCGTGCACCTCCGTACCTCTGCACTTTACTTCCACACCTCCTCTGAGTCTCAGTCTCTTTCTAGTTGTAGAATTTCCACTCAGCCAGCCTTCCTGTGGGTCTGTGTGGTGTCCGTTTTTTCTTTTTGTTGTGGTTTTGAAATGTTTGTGGGAGGCAGCAATTCCCGGTGTTTACCTATGCCGCCATCTTTGTTTTTCTCCAAGATAATGAAGTTTTGAGCAATGGTTTTAAAAATGGACTCCAGAGAAGAGTCTATGTTTATCTATTAGTGTCTAAGCAAAAAAGCTACAGTTTCTGGAGGACACTAATATTTCAGTATCTAGTGAGGTGGATTTTGTCGAAGGCAAAAAAAAGTGTTCATTTGAGACCATGGAAAACAACCAACACAAATGGCATATGTAGCATGAGACTGGAGCTTTCTCTTCATGATCTGTTTTAGTTTTCACAAGTCATAGCAGAGAATCACCATTGCCATGTTAGAGCTGAAGAAACAAGCTCAGAGAAATTAAGAAATGTCTTCAAGGTTTCCCATCCTAGGATGGTGACAGGGTTGGGCTCTGAACTCATGTCTTTCTGACTTCCAAGCTGGTACTCTCTGCATGATGGCATGCTTTGCCACTCCCCAGATAAAATCCAAGAACACTCAGTTCCCTTTGTTCTGGGTGCATGTTCTCCAAGTCATCTTCCCAGGGACCAGAGGCCTCACAAGGGGACACTGTCCAAGAGATGCCAAGGCCAAGCCACACCTTGGACAGAAATAAATACACCTCTGCTTTATGGGCCAGTTTGTTGTTTCTGAATAATCTGGAAGGTGATCACTTCTGCCTACTCTGCCAAATCTCCCAAGCCCAGAAACACTAAGGCAAGGAGAGGAACATGGAGTAGGCAGGGGACAGTGGGCACAGCATTGTACCAAGGCAGAGAGGGGACAGTGGGAAGAGGTAGTCTGTGTTCTCACCTTCAGGAACTGTACTCCATGTCCAATGGATTCTGCCTTTGAAACAAATATCCCCTGCTTCTCACCATTTTACAATGAACAATGGACATTTTACTAGGATTCACCAAACATTTCTTGTGCTCATCCTCCACTCTCTTTCCTGCTGCCACAACCTTTTGCACCTTCTCTGGAACATTGCAACAACCTCCACATCGATATCTCAGTCATCTTTCTCATCACCCTCCAAGCTACCTCACCCAGCATTTGACAGAGAGCTCTCAGAAATACAGATTTGATGCTCACTTCCCCAATTAAGACCCTTCAGTGGCTATCTGATGTTGAGAGGCTCCTTAGCCTGGAGGCCCTAGGGCTATTCTGCTGATATCTACAGGCTCATCTCTTGCTACTCCCCAACGGGTTCCAACCATGTTGAATTATCATTTTACAGGTCCTCAAATGTAGCATGCTCACTTCAAACTTCATGCCTTTGCACACGCTGTTCTCTCTTTCTGAAATGCTCCCTCCCCCCGATTTTTGATCTAGCTATCTCTTATTTACTTTTCAAAACCAAGCTTAGGTGCTACTACCTTCAGGAAGCCTTCCCTAACCCTCTTCTCCACCTTATCTCAGGCTGGGCTAGGCACTCCTTGGCACTCCCATTGCACTCTAGGCTTATATCTAACATCGGTATGATTTTGGGTAGTATCCCATGCCTTAGATACAACACAGTTTGTTTAACCATTCCATCATTTAAAAATATTTAGGTTGTTTCCAGTTCTGGACTATGACAAATAAAGTAGCTGTAAGTGTTATGTAAAGGTTTTTGTGTGTATACAAGTTTTCATTTATCTAGGACTAGGGGCCCAGTGCATGAAATTCATGCACGGGGGATGGGAGGGCGGTCCCTCAGCTCAACCTGCACCCTCTTCAATATGGAGTTCTTGGGGACTCTCATAATCCAGGACCTCTGGTTCTTAACTGCTAACCTGCCTGCCTACCCTAACCACTCTGCCTGCCTGCCTGCCTGATCCCCCTAACTGCCCTCCCCTACCAGCCTGGTCACCCCTATTAACTTCCTTTTTTAATCTTAACCCCTTCATGCACAATTGTTTTTGACTTCCTTATTGGCTTCTTCCTCTCACACAATTTTTCTCCTTTATGTAACATTTTTCCTACTAACTAATCATTTATAAACTTTTCTTTCCTCCTTATTTCCTACTTCTGTTCCATCATCATTCTTCCCATTTTTCTACTACCCTCCTTCCCT